>CBVK0100020536.1:0-37674 GCA_900067695.1 Picea abies | reverse complement strand
ACCGAGATCTACACTCTTTCCCTACACGACGCTCTTCCGATCTCACTCATGTAACTACCCATAACAATCGAAACATAACACAATCAACTTAACCATACGTAGAAATGACTAAACAGACAGACTAAAACATCCAGTCCCATAAAAATACAAAGACAAAGATGTCATTCAGGAATAACACGCAATAGTGAATAAGGGAAGACTTAAAATTCACTGAACAACAATCGGCCCACCTTTTAGCATAATTAACACAATGATTACACTCACTTATTCATATGGTTGTTGCTCTATTTCATGAGAAACCACAACAAGAATTTAGCTCAATATTCTTTTTATGACACACCCTTATGATTCCAACCATCATGTCATATGCATTAATGAGTTCCCTCCCCCTTTCCATTTCACCCTCCAGGCTCAGGCATCCCCTTCACTGCTATATAGTTCGATCCACCATTTTCCAAGGTGTTCTTGTGCAAAGGAAGCACCAACTCACTACCAGATTTTTCACTGAAAATTTGTAACTTGTGGAAATCATAGGGTTCCCATGTCATAGAAATAGCCTCCTTTCCAAGATTTCCATCTTTAATAGCAATAATCTCATATGTATCACACACATACAATGATAATGAGATATATGAGATATCATCATAACAATTTTACATATTAATTTCCAAATCTGTTTTACATATAAGAAACTAAGTTTCCTAAGCACAAGATTTATTCTCAAGACGTTTGGCTCTTGCAACAACATGCATTTGTCTCCCTTATGGGCTTACACCATTGCCATATCCAAGACCATTTTTCCTACAATTTTTTTTCTCATTTTAATTCAGCCAAACAAATTGTTAGCGTATCAAAACAATTTTCAATTATTAATTTCTCAAATTTGTTTTATATAGGAAAATAAAATTTCTCAGGCATGAGATATTTTTATCATTATGTTTGGCTCTTACAGCTATAGATGTCAGTCTTCCTTATGGAATTACATCTCTGCCATATCCAAGACCAATGTTCCTGTATTTTTTTTTTCTCAACTTTCTTGCAGCTAAACAAGATTGTTAACACTCATGCACATTTTCAGCAGTTCATGAAATGATCTCAGAATTGTAATTTACCATCAAGTCAATCATTTCCAGCCATTATTCACTTTAAAAATGGAATTCAATGAGTAATGAAATTATCTAGAATGAAACTATATCATTCATTGCAACATATGCATTGAATCCATGGAATGATTTTCATAATTATATTAATTTAGAAATTCCATCATTTCCAACTATTATTGATACTAAATGGACTGAAACCATCATTCCGCACATATGCATTACCAACACCCAAAATTTTCATAATGCAGTCAAACATTACCAATAATTAAACCCAATGTGCCAATGCCCATGGACACATTTACCCAATGCATCCTTGCATTGACTTTTGAATACCATATATCCATGTCATGTATTCCACCATGGTGATCTCTAATGGAATTCATTGCTACCACATGAGTATGTCTCCTGTATTGACTTGGTTATGATCTCATAACCAACATAACACAATATGCAATTAAATTTATTATAAATTCATTCAAGCATTACACATCATGTATATACTCAATGCCCTATGCCTTTACATCAATCCAAATATTGAATTTGAACCGAGGGAATTCTTACCTTAATTCCCTTCCGTATGTATGCATCATAAGCAACCTCAAATGCATACATGCATGGTTGTTATTTGAATACTTGATGCTACCTAATCAACCGATACTTTGTAGCTCACTTTCTCCCTTCACCAACCTCTTGATCAACATTCCCACCCTTCTCATTTGTCTTCATATGGATGGTTACCATAAGAAACAATATCATCACCCTTTTTAGCCATCCTATAATTATTTTTCCTAGATACACATTCCATCATTAGTTTTACTCAAATACAATAACATCATTATTTTATATATATATCAACAAACTACTCTCAGTCTACAAGCATGCCACCAGAATGTTCAGGCATGTCCACATGCACAAATGTACATCAACATGCACCAAGAATCTGATCTTTCATACCTATTTCATGCACATGCATTTTATCTTGAGTGTATGTATCATGCATCAATTCTATCATGCATTCCAATGCATATATATATTTCATATTTAATTAATTAATTAATTTTGTTGTTGTAGATGGTTGTCCTTAAATTTCTTTAGAACATTGATGCCCCATGCATTGCCATTTTACTCAACTGTGCACCATTGGCCTTTATTCTGAATCATTCCATCCAAGCCCCTCTTGGCCACTCTGGATTTCCAGCCACTAGATCCACTAGTGTTTCCATTTCAAAATTGCTTCCTTTATGCAAAGAAACATGACCCAATATTTTTCTTGGCTAAAGTTATCAATATTCATAGTGTTGTAATACACACTATTCCAGCTGAATATTAACACTACAATCCAATTGGCCACTCCCTATTCCTTGACCAAATCGGTCTTGAAATACCATTATTATTGATTAGCATTTTAGTATTATGAAATGTTCTTTTATGTCATCTTTCTAACACTCTTTGCCACCCATGTATTTGCTCAAATTTACATACCTCGTCACTTCATTGAATGATTCACTGTGAAGCACTAATTGGCCACTCAAGACCATTCTGCTCCAAATGGATTGCTACACTCCTCCATTTTCACTTGTACCCTACTTTTTCTGCGCACTCTGATAATAAAAGCAACTTCTTCCTTTCAATACTTTTAGACAAAAGTTGCTATATCATATCTAACAATTCCGTCTTCCTGCATTCCTATGCTTGCATATAAAGATGAATCATCCACCCATGAGTCACACCTCATATCATGATATCATTTTTCCTTCTCTTGCAACAAGCTTTTTAGTCTTCACTATATTTCTACCTTCAAGGCTATGGAGTCCTCCTTAACTCCTTGTGCATGCAATGACATTATTCACTTGTTGGATTCATACTTTATTCTATTTAATTTTCTGTTAAATTTTTAATTAAATAAAGTACCTAGGCAAGTGTTTCTCATGCCTAGGCGTCTAAGGGGTGAGAAAGTGCCTAATGTGGGCCCTAGTCATTTAATTTGTGAGATGCAAATTAAAAGGTGACTTTATGACTTTAGTGAGGGTGAATGAAGAGACATTAAATCTCAGCCACTCATCTAATCTAATCTTAGCCATTGGATTGGAAAACTCCTCACCTACCTCATGAGGTCGATTAGAGTTGAAGGGTGCACCCTTTTTTGGGTTGTTGTTTCATTTTGAGAGAGAAAGAGAGAGCATTTTTGAGCAGCAAGAGAGCAGCCATTTTTTAGAGCTAGGGCATGCATTACAAGGAAAAATAATAGCACATAAATCGAGGCAAAGGTTCAACATACACAGGAGGTGGTACAGCATGGATTTCGAGGTCCATATAGTCACTTGTGTGCACAAAAATCGAGACAACAGAAAACATTTATTTATGTTCGTACGGTATGGATTTTATCAGTCCGTACAATCATACTTTGGCACAGATTCCGAGGGACATAAATACATACTCAAGCCATACCATACAAATTATGTACAGGTCTGTACAATCCTTTCTTGGCACAAAAATTGAGACAAATTGCTGTGTGGTTTTTCTGGAAAGTTTGGCATGATTTTCAAGGCAGCCGTACAACCATTAATGCACCCAACAATTTTCTGAAGTAGTTGTCACGTATTTTGAGGCATTCGTACAACATTTTGGAGGCACATAAATCGAGGAGCAGACCTGCAATTTATTGTAGAAAATTTTGGAAAGAGTTTTGAGAAGTTTGGCGCATTTCCTATGTGAAGACTTGGCACGGTTATCGAGATAAGTTTGTCATTTAAATTTCTGAAGATGAGCATGCTATAATAGAATTTCTCTGAAGCTCCTAAATAATAAAAATCTCCCTCTCTCACTAGTTTTCCCCTTGTGGGTTTTTCCAAGGTCAAAGTTAGACCGAAAATATCTGTGTCAATATTTTCTGAGTTTTATGTGTTGCTGATATTTTATTTCTGCATTATAAACGAAGTTCAGAATCCTCATGTTTTAGTTCTGAAATAAATTTTCTGCTTAATTTTTATATGCTGATATAAAACTGGGTTTGGGCATTAAACATTGGTTGGAAAAATCAGCGAGACTGAAACTAGGTTGGGGTCTACAAATTTACATGGTATCAAAGCTGAGTTGAAAAGAAGCAGAGATTTCAGTAGTCAGAAAGTTGGGACAACAGTCACCTCACAAAGAAGATTTTTGAATTTATTATTTTCAGCAGAAAAGGGTCAATGGATACAGGTTTGAGAGTTGAGGACAAACTTGATGGGGCAACAAATTTTGGTGCTTCGAAAGAGAGGATGATCTTGCTTTTGCAAGAAAACAAGTTGTGGGACATTGTTGAAAATACCACTACTCATCCTGTTGTGGTATCTACTGATGCTACTCTTCTTGCATCTTACACTAAGAAGAGTATCAAGGATAAGAGGTTTATTCTTGATGCCATCAAGGATCATTTGATTCCTCACTTGATAGGGAAGACACATGCCTATGAGATGTGGGAGTCTTTGACTAAATTGTACCAGAGTACAAATGAGAACCGAAAAATGGTTTTGAGGGAAAAACTAAAGAGCATAAAAATGACCAAGGTTGAAAATGTGGTCACATACCTTAGTAGATTGACATAGGTGAGGGATGAGCTTGGAGCTGTGGGGGAGGCCATAGTTGACAGTGATCTTGTGAGAATAGCATTGAATGGAGCTTCCAAACAATGGGATGTTTTTGTGGAGGGAATTGTTGCTAGGGAGAAGCTTCCCGGTTGGGAATGTATTTGGGATGACTTTGTTTAGGAGGAGACCCGAAGAGGTTATGTACATGGAAGTTCATCTACAGGTCATGAGGAGGAGAATGTGGCTCTTGCTACCACTAGCAAGAATAAGTTCAAAAAGGGTCCAAAGGGAGGACACAAGCTCAAGGGTGAAGGGAATAAAGACACGAGCAAAGTCAAGTGGTTTGCATGCCATAAGTTTGGGTACTATGAAGGTCAATGTCCAAATGAGAAGAAGAAACAAACAACAGCTTCAACAGAGGTGGAAGAGTTTTCCACCAAGTTTGATAAGGAATTTTCCTTGATTGTGTGTCTATCCATGAGTACCACTCATACAGATACTTGGTATATTGACAGTGGTGCATCTCGCCATATGACAAGGGTTCGTGAGCACTTGACAGACCTCACAGAGATGGGAAATGTTGAGGTAGTGCTTGGAGATGACTGGGAGGTCAAGGTGGTTGGTAGCGAGACTGTATCATTTCAGAGGGAGTCTTTGCCTCCCTTGACTTTGGCAGAGGTTCTATATGTTCCAGGCTTGAAGAAGAACTTAGTGTTAGTTTCTACTATTGAGGAGAAGGGCTATGAGGTCTTGTTCCGTGATGGGCAGGTGCTTCTTTTCCCCAGAGGGTCTAGCATCACTTCAGCCAAAGTGATTGGTACTAGACATGAGAGGTTGTACAAGTTCTTGTTCCAGCCAGTGAGAGCATTGATTCATACTACCAGCAACAACAATGACCTATGTGAGCTATGGCATAGGAGGATGGCACATTTTCACCATGGAACTTTGAGAGTTTTGAGGGAGATGGTGACAAGAGTTCTAGATTTCATTTCAGAGCACCATGAGTTGTGCAAGGAGTGTGCTTTGGGAAAGTACACCAAGATTGTTTTTCCAAGCAATGATAGTAGAGAAGCAAGGATACTTGATCTTATACATTCAGATGTATGTGGCCTGATGTCTTCGACATCGTTGACTAGTTCCCTATACTATGTTGTATTCATTGATGATTTCTCTTGAAAGTCCTGGATTTTCTTCATGAAGACCAAAGGACAGGTCTTCAGTCGGTTCCAAGAGTTCAAATCTTTTGTGGAGAACTAGACAAAGAAGAAAATCAGAGTCCTAATATCGGACAATGGGGGTGAGTATACCTCCAAGGAGTTCATGGAATTCTGTGTAGGAGAGGGCATCAAGAGGGAGTTGATTGTTCCTTACAACCCACAACAGAATGGGGTTGCAGAGAGGAAGAACATGGTCATTGTTGGGGCTGCAAGAGCCATGTTACATGATCAGGGGCTGCCACTATTTCTATGGGCCGAGGCATGATACACTGTAGTTTATCTGTAGAACAAGAGTCCCCACAAGGTTGTATGGAGCATGACTCCTAAGGAGGCTTTCTCTGGGAAGAATCCTGAGGTGGGGCACCTTCGTATTTTTGGGTGCATCACATATTCATATGTCCCTTTTGAGAAGAGGAAAAAGCTAGAGCCCAGGATAGAGAGAGGGATCTTTGTTGGGTACAATGAGACTTCAAAGGCTTTCCGTATATACATTCCTTCCCTGAGGAAGATTGTCTTGAGGAGGGATGTCAAATTTGAGGAGGACAGAGCCTTTAGGAAGTCTAGAGGGACAGAGAAGGGTGAGTAGTCTTCACCACAGATTCAGGTGAGTCTGCAACAGACTACAGTGACACAAAGTTTGGGGCCACCAGTTTCGGGGACGATAGGTTCACAGGTGATAGGGCCACAAGTTTCAGGTTCACAGGCTATTGGTCCACAGGTTACAAGATCGAGTACTTTAGAGTCTACTTCAGGATCATTTTCTTTAGGAGATGGGGTTGAGTAGGGAGTGTCCCCTCCACTGGACACTACTTCAAAGAGGAATAAGTCCAAGTGGATTCAGGACACTTTGAGGGAGGCACAGGGTTCAGTGGGGAATCTTAGATAGGCAGTGAGGGAGAGTAAACCTCCCGAGAGGTTTTGCAGCTACATCGCGACGTTGAGCAGTATTCGGGAGTTCGAGCCTTCCACTTTTGAGGAGGCCACTGGTAGATAGGTGTGGAGAGATGCCATGATGGAAGAGTACAATTCCATCATGAAGAACGATGTCTGGGAAGTTGTTCCTAGACCTGAGGGGAAGTCAGTGGTGACTTCCAGGTGGCTCTATAAACTAAAGCATGTTGAATATGGTGGCATTGACAAGTACAAAGCTCGCTTTGTGGCTTGGGGGTTTTCACAATTTGAGGGAGTTGACTATGATGAGACCTTTGCGTCAGTTGCTAGATACACTTCGATCAGGGCAGTGATCTCCATTGCAACAGAGATGGGTTGGAAGATCCACCAGATGGATGTGAAGATTGAATTTCTGAATGGTCTTATTGAGGAGGAGGTGTATATTAAGCAGCCATTGGGATTTGAGGTTCATGGGAGAGAGTCTCATGTGTGTAGACTGAAGAAGGCATTGTATGGGCTGAAACAAGATCCTAGAGCTTGGTATTCGAGGATAGATGCCTATTTGCAGCAGTTGGGTTTTGAGAAGAGTGAGGCGGATCCCAACCTATATTTCATTGTGTTTAGAGAGGATCCTCTAATTCTTCTACTATATGTGGATGATATTTTCACTACAGGGGCAGAGAGACTCATCAACAGCTGCAAGGAGAAACTTGATTTAGAGTTTGAGATGACTGAAATTGGACTGATGCATTACATTTTTGGATTGGAGGTTTGGTAGGAGCCTTGACACGTCTTCCTAGGACAGGGAAGTATGTGTGTGACATTCTGAGAAGATTTCAGATGGGGGATAGTAGACCCATGACCACTCCCAAGATTACCAACTGGAAGAAGTTTCATGCTTCTGAGTCATAGTTGGTGGATTCCACTTTGTATCGTCAGTTGATCAGGTCACTGATGTATTTGGTCAATACCGGGCCAGATATTTGTTTTTTCTGTGAACACTCTCAGTTAGTTCATGGTGGAGCCTAGGAGAGTGCACTGGGTGGTAGCAAAACATGTGCTCAAGTATCTTTGTGGTATGGTAGATTATGGTCTAGACTATCAGAGAGGATATGGAGTTCGTCTGGTTGGCTATACAGACTTGGATTGGGCAGGACGTGTCAATGACAAAAAAAACACTTCAGGGTGTTGTTTTGGATTGGGATCAACAGTTGTGTCTCAGAAACAAAAGTCAGTGGCTTTGAGTTTTGCAGAGGCTAAGTATATGGCAGCCAGTCAGGCCAGTTGTGAGGCCCTTTGGCTTCGCAAGATGCTGGTGGGATTGTTCGGTGTGCAGTTGAGGCCTACTGTGATTTACTGTGATAATCAGAGTTGCATTAATCTCTCAGAGAATCCAGTTTTTCATGATCGGTATAAGCATATCGAGATTTGTTATCACTCCATCTGTGACTATGTTCAGAGAGGAGTTGTGGAGCTAAAATACATATCTACAGAGGAGAAGGTTGCAGACATACTCACGAAGGCATTGGGCAGAGGCAAGTTTGTATTTTTCAGGGACAAGATTGGAGTGGTGAGTAACACTTTCCTCGGTAAGAGGGAGTGTTAAATTTTTAATTAAATAAAGTACCTAGGCAAGTGTTTCTCATCCCTAGGCGCCTAAGGGGTGAGAAAGTGCCTAATGTGGGCCCTAGTCATTTAATTTGTGAGATGCAAATTAAAAGGTGACTTTATGACTTTAGTGAGGGTGAATGAAGAGCCATTAAATCTCAACCACTCAACTAATCTAATCTCAACCATTGGATTGAAAAACTCCTCACCTACCTCATGAGGTCGATTAAGGTTGGAGGGTGCACCCTTTGTTGGGTTGATGTTTCATTTTGAGAGAGTAAGAGAGAGAGCATTTTTGAGCAGCAAGAGAGCAACCATTTCTGAGAGCTAGGGCACACATTACAAGGTAGAATAATAGCACATAAATCAAGGCAAAGGTTTAGCATACACATGAGGCCGTACATCACAGATTTCGAGGTCCGTACAATCACTTGTGTGCATAGAAATTGAGACAACAGACAACATTTATTTATGTCCGTACAATACGTATTTTATCAATCCATACAACTGTACTTTGGCACAGATTTCAAGGATGGACAAACAGCCGTACTCAGGCCATACTGTATAGATTCCGTATAGGCCCGTACAACCCTTTCTTGGCACAGAAATCGAGATCGATTAGTGTGGTTTTTCTGGAAAGTTTGGCATGGTTTTCAAGGAAGCCGTACAACCATTAATGCACTGCAAAATTTGCTAAAGCAGTTGGCACATATTTTGAGGCATCCATACAGCATTTTGGAGGCACAGAAATAGAGGAGCAGACCTACAATTTATTGTAGAAAATTTTGGAAAGAGTTTTGAGAAGTTTGGCTCATTTCCTGTGTGAAGACTTGGCATGGTTATCGAGATAAGTTTGTCATTTAAATTTCTGAAGATGAACATGTTGTAATAGAATTTATCTGAAGCTCCTGTATAATAAAAATCTCCCTCTCTCACTGGTTTTCCCCTTGTAGGTTTTTCCAGGGTCAAATTTAGACCGAAAATATCTGTGTCAATATTTTTTGAGTTTTATGTGTTGCTGATATTTTATTTCTGCATTATAAACGAAGTTCATAATCCTCATGTTTTAGTTCTGAAATAAATTTTCTGCTAAATTTTTATATGCTGATATAAAACTGGGTTTGGGCATTAAACATTGGCTGGAAAAATCAGCGAGACTGAAACTAGGTTGGGGTCTGAAAATTTACATTTTCTTCGCAAGCCATTCAGAATCTATAGCAACTAAATACTAATATTCATTTTCTCCTCCTTAGACTTTTTTCAACCTTGCATCACATGCCCTACACTTTCCTTTGTAGTTCTTTGATGCTTCAGCCAGCTGCACAAGCTTGACCCACTTCCCTATCTAATGGGCCCTAGAACTAATCTAGAACAGACCCACCCAATCCTCATTGTGGAATCCTAACCTCTTTCTATAAATCCCTTCACACAACACACTCTGCTAGAGTGTTGCTCTGCTTGTTAACAATGCCCTGTTAATATGCTCAACCTTTCTCTCTCTTTTTTTAAACTTTTCCAACCATTGCACTTAAAATGTGCCTATATACTTATGCATAGCCACTATAATGAGTTTCAATATTCTTCCTTACCCATCAATCACCTCTAGCACTCACCTCTATCATCTGGATATGTTCCTCCAAATTTTGACATTATATTCACATTGGGTAGTTACACAGTTCATGGAATCCAATTCCAGTTTTTCCTGCAATGTTATGGAGAAACTTGATTCTCCCATGGAGAAATTAGAACTTATATTATGATTTCCTTTGGATTGCCTTTCTAATTATCATAATCATGCTTCAATCTAACTTATGAGCCAAGAGTTATGGCTTCCTGAAATTCCCATTCTATTCAATGGTGTCCTTCAAGTTCACCAGAAACCTCCCTTTTGATTCCTTGAGAATCGTTTGGATCACAACTGAATTCTGACTAGATATCTGGATTCTCCTATCCAATAGCTTTCCAATGAATACTTTCTTTCTCAATTCTGAGCATTGAGTAGAAAGTTATAGGCAATTGAATGTTTCCAATTTAACCCTTTTGTAAACCTTTCTTTCTGGTGTAAATAATCTCAAGCACCAAATTTTTCCACTTACAGAGGAAAATCTATTAGGTACCAAGAAATATTTTCCACATGACACATATAATACTACTAACAATTAATTCACAACAACTCTCAGATTGTCAGATCGATGCTCTGGTTAAAATCTGTAGCAATTTGGAAATGTCAACTTTGCCCTTTTGGACCTTCTTTTGGTTTAGCAATTTTGTCCATGTTCATGCATCCCTACACCAATTCCCTTGGGATTTTGGTATAATATCACTTAGGTATCCCCATTACTTCCTTCTGAATGATTTTCCACAATTTCACTCTTAATTGGGCTCCGTATTGTTAGTTACGATCTGCACAAGTTTTGATTGTTTTACATTTTTATCCTTGTATGCTACTGGTGTCTTTTTTCTCTTCTTGCACATTTTTACATATATAAATTTCAAATTTGGCTCCACGACTATCTTCCAGGGTTCATAATATTTACATGAACTTCTCATGTGCCCCAAACGAACCTCCAAGCAAGGCGTTATGCCCTCCAGAAGTAAATTTGTGCCAAAATTTTACCTTAACTGTTTTGATTATAAATTTCTCATACAAGCTCGGTTTTGTGAACCGATTAGCTCGTTATAAATATCTCTCCAGGTTATTTTATTTAAGCTCAAGAGGCAAAGTGTACCTTGGTACACTTTCTCCTCATGGGTCTTGATTGTCTAAAAGTGTCGTTTAGGGCCTCAAAATCCCTACGCAAGTTAATGACCTTCAAAAACCCAAAAAAATCATAGAAATTTGACTGTTTTTAGTGTTTTAACAGTGCTTTATTTTGAGTCATTGATCTCAAATCGAGATAAATCTAGACCACTGATTTGATCCTCATCGGTGATTGAATATTTCTTATTGTAAACCAAACTTTCCCACTGATCTCCTTGACACCTGATCATCAACCATCGACCATTGATCGTTTATATTCGCAAACCAAAAACTTCCCATGAATCTTGTCGATCCTCAATCATCAAGGATTGGTCATCGATGAATGCCTTAACGACCAACTTAGTTACAATTTTTCCAAACCCAAACGATCGATAGTCAACCATCTATTGTCTGACGTGGAACTATGCTGACATGACATGACACGTCATCCTGAGGAATCGAATTGAATGATGTGACATGACACGTGGATGCTGACATGGAATAACACGTCATCATCCTCTTTCCTTTATTGGCCATTGACAAATTCTCATGGATGAATTAAAACACCTCTCTAGATCAGTCGATGCCCGATCATCAACCATCGATGATCAAACACGTCCTTCGAACACATGAAACCTCTCACCAAATTATTTCGATCCCTGAACATCGAAGATTAGAGATTTCTATCGCTTGAATGAAAAATCTCGCCAAATTATGTCGATCCCTAATCATCTACCATCGACAATCAATGATCCTCTTTGGACGTATGAAACCTTCGCCAAATTCTATCGATCTTTCCATCGACTGTTGACGATTTCTCTTGGTGAATTTCTAACACTTAGAAACTTTCGACCAAAATTCCTGATGAATCTAGGTCACCAATCCTCAATCCAAGATGATATTGACCTCAATCCAAGATGATATTTACTGTTAATTGGATCCAACTCCCAAATGATTGATATTAATCTAGATCGTTAATCTGCTTCAACTTCCCAATCGACGAAACAAATCTTAGACGTTAATCTACTCAACCTTTCAAACGGATGATACCTTATGAATTTTTAAATTTATAAAAATAAATCTGGGCCATTGATCTCATGATTGAATGTGATATCGGTTGTTGATTCATCAACTCTTTCCAACTTTTACAAGGACAATTAAAACTCAGATTTCGACCTTCCAGGTCGAATTTAACTCTGCAACTTTGTAGATTGGCTCCATTGAGCCTCTCAAACAGTTCTGAGTCAACTATATCTCGAAATTTTCCCACGAATTTGGGGAATTTCTCTATGGTTATCACATTCCCCCCCCAAATTTGTCACAAATCAAAATTCGTGACAATGAATTTGTCCAAATTCGCACTAGTTCTTGGCCCATATGGGTCTAGTGTTGAACTAGAAGCTTTGATACCATATTGTAACGTTACCAACTTCTAACTAAATAACATTACGTGTGGAATACACATTAATATTAAGATCTTTTAAATAATTTCCTGTAGCTTTCCAACACACACAGATTTAACCATTTGAGTGATACATCATTTTAAATGCATCTAACAACATATATTAAAAATGTGAATGCACTGGCTCAACCAAATAACAAACACACAACATTCATATAAATGATTTGCACAATGAAATAAACATAATAACAGAACATAGAACTTATATGTATGCATAATAACCAACTAGATGCATATGAATGATAAACCTCACATCCATAGGCGTTGTTGTTCATTTATTTCAACAACATGCCACCCCTGAGCTGAGGCCATGAGTCCACAAGGAGATCCAACCCTTTTGGCTATCCACTCTCCACACACTCCCAAACCCAGGTTCCACTATGTTCCCCACAACCTGCACAACCAAAGGAATATGATCCCCCTTCACTTCACATAGTCCTTCATGCCTTCCCATTTCTCTCCAGGGCTTCGATGCACTTGGTTGACCAGGAAATCCTCCCAACTACTCCAAGATTTCTCACAACAACCTTCACAAGGCTCTTGAGCCATTTCCCAAAAAAAAAACACTTACAAGATTACAACCCTATTTTTAGGCACACATGCCTCTCTCTCAACACCAAACATAGCCAAACAATGGTTGCCTTCAAGGACAACATGGCTGGTGCTCTATCCAACAATCAACTCCTCTCTTGCTACCCAAAAAATATATGTAAAAATTGTCTCTATTATGCATACAAATTTTTCTTCTTCTTCCTTGTTTACTTGACTCTCACTCTTCCCAAAGATGATTGTACTTCAGCCCATGCTCCCCAATAAATATGGTATGTGACTCCTCACACCCACCCCCTTATATGAGTTTAATGATTAACTTTGGGAACACTCAACATCAAATAGAAGGTTTATACACAATGATAACAATTTAAGGAATGTGGGTTGGATTAATACGCATGAATAATTCCCTCTTGCACCCCCTCTCTCTTGTGGAATCATATCCCCCCATCATTCTTCATCCCTTTCTTATCACAACAAAAAAATATTACCTTTTTTAATTATTTTAATGCACATAATATACCATTCGACTTCTGACCACATTAAACCGATACAGGCTCTTTTCCCTAAGACATCAGCTCACCAACCCAAGTCACATTTATACAATTACATTATAGTTTGTGGGGATTAAAACTAGGGATGTTACACCCCACAATATCGAGGATTCGACATGCAATCATGTATTGTGATTTTATATATGTTGATAATAATTCCATAGATTTTGTGTGATCCTTTGATTCATGAAACAGTGGATAAGAATATAGCACCATCCACTACTATAAACAAAAAAACCAATACTATTAATTAATCATGCATTAAATAACATCATGATTTCTCAATAATCTTCAACATTGAGCCAAATATGATTAACCACAATGTTGAATACCTAATCTTTGGATTATGGTAATTTGTAAATAATATTGTAAATAATAGAAATGTGAAGAGTTGTAAGCGATACAAAGAGTCATTCACAAGATGAAGACCGGTGATCATTTGAATGTATATTTATTAAGGTTTTATGTTAATGAAATATATCAAGTGTGGAGTTACATTCTCTACCCATACCTGGCTTGTCAGTGGTATAAGAGAAAGAGCGGGTTAACTCCACGATTCTCATCATTGGGTGTTTCACTCCCTCTTCTTAGATGCAAAACACCTTTGAATATTCCTCCGCTAGTGTGTCTCCCCTATCGTGAGTGTTAGTATGCCATCTGCACCCTCTCCTTCATTGTCATCACTTGGAATTTCCCTCATTTCCATTCTCGTTCACATTCCTTCTCTCTCTAAGTGAAACCCTTCTACATGGTGCTCTTTCTGCATAAAAACCTAATATAATCACCTCAATTGAACACCATAGCTCTCTCCTTTCCATTTATGAGCTCATTTCCTGTCGAAGTTCAAATTCTCTTGTTGTTGTCATCGAACGAATGAATGAGTAGCCAATCGATTCCCATTGTTGTCTAGGTTGAAGAGAAATAACATGCAAAAATATGCCTTTGTGATCGATCAGTCAGTCTATGACAACAACAAGAGAATATGAACTCCAACAAGAAATTAGCTTAGAAATGAAAATGATAGAGCTATGGTGTTCGATCAAGGTGATTAGATTAGGTGTTTACGCAGAAAGAGCACCCTGTCGAAGGGTTTCACGAAGAGAGAGAAGGAATGTGAACGAGAATGGACATGGGGGAAATTCCAAGCTATAAAAATGAAGGAGAGGGCACATATGATATACTAACACTCACGATAGGGGAGATAGACTAGAAGAGGAATATCCAAAGGTGTTATGCATCCGAGAAGAGGGAAATAAGCACCCAACAAAGAGAATCATGAAGTTAACCTGCTATGGCTCTTATACCACTAACAAGCCAAGTATGGGTAGAGAATGTAACTCCACACTTGATATATTTAATTAACATGAAACCTTAATAAATATACATCTAGATGATTGTTGGTCTTCATCTTGTGAATGACACTTCATATCACCTACAACTCTTCACATTTCTACTATTTACATTATTATTTACAAATTACCATAATCCAAGGATTAGGTATTCAACATTGTGGTTAAGCATATTTGGCTCAATGTTGAGGATTATTGAGAAATCATGATATTAGTTAATGCATGATTAATTAATAGTATTGTTTTTTTTGTTTTGTTTATAGTAGTGGAGGATGCTATATTCTTATCCACCATTTCATGAATCAAAGGATCATACAAAATCTATGACATTATTATCAACATATCTAAAATCACAATACATGCTTGCATGTCGAATCCTCCATATTGTGGGGTGTAACATCCCTAGTTTTAATCCTCGCGAATTATAATGTAATTGTATAAATGTGACTTAGGCTGGTGAGCCGATGTCTTAGGGCAAAGAGCATGTATCGATTTAATGTGGTCATAGGTCGAATGGTATATTATGTGCATTGAAATAATTAACAAAGGCAATAATTGCTAGTTGTGATATGAAAGGGATCTAGAATGATGGGGGGCTATGATTCCACAAGAGAGAGGGGGTGCAAGAGGGAATTATTCATGGGTATTAATCCAATCAACATTCCTTAAATTAATATCATTGTGTATAAACCTTGTATTTGATGTTGAGTGTTCCCAAAGCTAATCATTAAACTCATATAAGGGGGTGGGTGTGAGTGGGTGTGAGGATTCACATCCCATAGTTATTGAGGAGCATGGGATGAAGTACAATCATCATTGGGAAGAGTGAGAGTCAAGAAAATAAGGAAGAAGAAGGGAAATTCGTATGTATAATAGAGACAATTTTTACATGTAGTTTTTGGGCAGCAAGAGAGGAGATGAGTTCTAGATAGAGAACCAACCATGTTGTGTTTGAAGGCAACCATTGTTTGGTTATGTTTAGTGCTAAGAGAGAGGCATGTGTGCCTAAAAATCGGGTTGTAATCTTGTACGAATTTTCTTGTTTGGGAAATGGCTCAAGAGCCTCGTGAAGGATGTTGTGAGAAATCTTGGAGTAGTTGGGAGGATTTCCTGGTCAACCAAGTGCACTGGAGCCTTGGAGGGAAGTGGGAAGGCATGAGGGACTGTGTGCAGTGAAGGGGGATCCCATTCCTTGGGCTGTGCAGGTTGTGGGGAACATAGTAGAACCTGGGTTTGGGTGTGTGTGGAGAGTGGAAAACCATAAGGGTTGGATATCCTTGTGGACTCATAGACTCAATGTAGTATTCAAGATACAAAATCGTATGCAGAACAAAAATAATTAGCTAGAAATGGCAGAGAAACAATGATATAACCAGAACAATACCACAATAATACTAGAATAATACCAGAATAACACCAGAAGTGAACTTTGATTACTAAGAGAAATGTTCACTTGCCTCTTTGAGGGGGAAACCTGCAACATAGGAGATCTCTATTACAATAATATCCAAGAAAATATTTCTCATACCCTCTACTTCTATTTATACTAAATCTATCTATCCAAAAGAACATTCTAGAGGAAGATCCTTCTAGAAGCGAAAGCTTCTATTAGGTCTTCTTACATTTGACTTATTCTTCCTTATTGCTAGGCCTTATTAATATTGGACTTTATTACATGGAATTATATTATTCTACCTATGTGAGGGGTTAGGGAGGTTAGGTCCCTAACATGCTCTCCCCCTTGAAGAACAACCTTGTCCTCGAGGCTTCAAATGAGGGAATTGTTGTAGAATGGTTGTCGGCTCCCAGGTGGCATCTTATGGCGGTATGTCTTTCCATTGAACTAACACTTCTTGGATGATATGTTGATGGAGACGACACTCTCATTGGGACAAGACTGCTTGTGGATGCAACCATATGGAACCTTCTTCATCCAACTCAAGTAGACTAGTTTGAGTTTGGAACTTATTTCCAATCACCTTCTTTAAGTAAGGAACATGAAAAGCATGATGGAGCTTTGACTGAATGGGTAGAGCTAACTGATAGGACACCAATCCCATATGATTGAGCACTTGATAAGGACCATAAAATTTGGGTGCAAGTTTATGACAGTGGTGAGATTTGAGGGAAGTATGCTTATAAGGTTGTAGTCAAAGAAATACCTGGTCCCCTTCAACAAAATGGCATTCAAAATGAACTTGATCTTCTTGTTGCTTCATGCGATTCTAAGCCATGACCAAATTGTCTTTCAGGGCATGAAGAATAGCCTCCCAAACTATAAGATTTGTGTCAACCTCCTTTACCTTTGAGACCTCTGACATATAGGAGAGAATAGGTGGGGGATTTTGGCCGTAGACTACTTAAAAAGGAGTCATGTGAGTAACTGTATGGTAATATGTGTTGTACCACCATTTATCTAGGGGTAACCATTGAGCCCATCGATTTTGCTGCTCCAATGAAAAACACCTCAAATATGTTTCCAAACACTTCTCGACAACTTTCGTCTGGCCATCCGTCTGGGGGTGATAGGCAGTGCTGAGATGCAATTGGGTGCCCTGTAACTTGACCAACTCTTGCAAAAAATTGCTAGTGAAAGTGGGGTCTCTGTCATAGACAATAGAATTAGGCATGCCATGAAGCTTGAAGATGTTAGACATGAAGAGTTGAGCCATTGTGGCGGCTGTGAATGGGTGTTAAAGAGAAAAAAAATGAGCATATTTGGAGAGATGATCGACGACCACCATGATGACTGATTTATTTCTCGATTTAGGTAATCCTACAATGAATTCCATAGAAATATTTCACTAAATAGCATGGGGAATCATAAGTGGTTGGAGTGTGCCCAAAGATTTTCCAGTTTCTCCCTTGTTGCATTGACAGACCTCACATTTAACCACAAAGGTGCGAACGTCATGTTTCATACCCTCCTAGAAAAAAGAGCATTTGACCCTTTCATAGGTTTTGGTAAATCCGGAATGAGTTGGTGTGGGTGATGCATGAAGTTCAGAAAGAACTGTGGATTTAAGTTGGGAGTGCTTGCATAAATACCAACAACCTTTGTAGTGAATCTCTTCATTATGCCAAGAGTACCTTGCAGAAACTGAAGAATTGTGTTGCAATTGGTGGAGCAGGCTAGAAATTTTGGGGTCTTGCAACCATTCTTGACGAACAACTTGGAGCCAATTTGGTAAAATGAAGGAGAGGGAGAAAAGGGACCCATCTTATTCATATTTCTGGGAAAGAGCATCAACCACTACATTTTCCCTACCCTTCTTGTAAATAATCTCATAATCATATCCAAATAGCTTGGTCATCCATTTTTGTTTCGTCGGGGATGAAATTTGTTGTTCCAGGAAATACTTGAGACTCTGATGATCAGTTTTGATTTGGAATCGTTGACCCAATAAGTAAGGGCGCCAGAGATCCACAACATGAAGAATAACTAACATTTCCTTTTCATAAATGGATTGGCCCAAATGTCGCTCTGAAAGTTGTTTTCTAGTGAAGGCCAAGGGCCTTCCATCTTGCATCAGGACGACTTCAATTCCTTTCCTGGAAGCATCACATTCCAATTCAAATGTCTTTTTGAAGTCGGGGAGTGCTAAGACAGGGGTCGAGCACATAACATCTTTTAAGGATTGGAAGGAATGATCCGCAACTGAAGTCCAAATGAAACCATTCTTTTTAAGGAGGGAAGTGAGAGGAGCTGCAATATTTCCATAATTCCGAACAAAATTCCTATAATAGCTTCTGTTAAACCCAGAAAAACATGTAAGCTCTTAAGAGGTTTAGGGTGAGGCCAATCGTGCATATCTTCAATTTTCTTAGGATCCACTCAGACACCATCCTTGCCAACAATATGACCCAAGTATTCCACTTCTGAGGCACAAAAGGGACATTTATAATGTTTGAAGAAAATTTGGTGCTTAGAGAGGAGATGAAGAACTTGATTCACATGGGAGTGATGAGATGACCAAGTTTTACTATAGATGATAATATCATCAAAGAAAACTAAGACAAAATGATGGAGAAAAGGACAGAAGACATGATTCATAAGACTTTGGAAAGTGGAAGGGGCATTACACAATCCAAAGGGCATTACCAAGAATTCATAATGACCCTCATGAGTGCGAAATTTCATCTTGGGAATGTCTTTTTCTTCCATGCGGATATAGTGGTAGCCATAACGTAGATACAATTTGGTGAAATACTTAGCACCACTCAATTCATCCAAGAGGTCATCAATGACAGGAATGGGGAATTTGTCTTTGATTGTGAGTTTGTTGAGGACTCGAAAATTAGGACACATGTGCCAAGTACCTTCTTTCTTGAGTACCATGACCACAAGAGAAGAATAGGGGCTAGTACTGGGATGGATAACACCGGCTTCGAGTAATTCATGAATTTTTTTCTCAATTTCATTCTTCTAGGCAAAGGGATGAAGATAAGGCTGAACATTGGGAGGAAGACTGCATAGGATGAGAGGGATGGAATGATCATCGAAGCCACAAGAACGTGGAAGTTATTTGGGGGTGGTAAAAGCAACTTGGTGGTGGGAGAGGATAGATTGGAGGCCGGGATGCACATAAGGTGTCGTAAAATCATGAATGGAGTGGAGTTGGGAGATAATTCCTGAATGAATTATTTTGAGGATATTTTCCATGCGACGGGAACTGATGATCTCAGGGGAGCCTTCTGTGATGCATTAAAACTTATATTGTTGGCCCTCCTGTTGGAATTGCATTGTTAATTCCTTAAAATCCATGAGAATGGGACTGAGAGTACGTAACCATTTGACACCAAGCACAATTTTACAACCACATGTATATAGCAAACATATGAGATTTCGGGTGATACTGACCAATTTGGAGTCACACATTTTCACATCGTCCCCACATTTCATGGAACCACCATTGGCAATCATGATTTGAAAATTATTGACTGCACGGATGTAACAATTGACTTCTTGGGAAATGCGGCGATGAATAAAGTTATGGGTGCTACCACTGTCCACAAGGATGATGACTTTCCTATTTTTTATGTAACCAATTAATTTGAGAGTTTGGGGAGTAGAGAAGCCAGTGAGGGAATTAAGTGAAATCACTAGTTCAACTTCGGGTGGGTCAGAGAGTGGGGTTAGGTCATATGGCGGTGGTAGTTCCTCCACATGCAGAACAAAAACATCTTCTTTAGAAATATCCTCAGTCACAACCATAAAAATCTTTTGTTCCTTACACTTGTGCCCAGGAAAATATTTTTCATCACAATTATAACAAAGAACATTGAGTTGATGTTCAACCACTTCAGCCCTGGTTAATTTCTGGATCTTGAGCGGAGTTGTAGAAGGGGAAAAATGGGTGGGTTTAGTGCAAGGAGGAAAGGAGGGTTTGCAGGTCTGGGAGGACACAATATGTTGGGATTCCTTGGCTCGTTGAGTATCTTCCAACCAAGTCTGGGGGCGTGCCATGAGAACATGGGCACAAATTTCATCTTTTAGGCCACTTATAAAGCATTCCCTAAAGAAAGCATCTGACATGCCCTCCGTTCTGAAAGCCAAATTCTCAAATGTGGCAATAAAGTCTTCCATTGTTCCAGACTACTTTAACTTGGTCAAACGACTTAAATGGTGGGTGTCAAAGTCAAAGTGGTCATAAATTTCGGCCACAAACTGTGTCCAAGCAAGATACCCTTGGCATGAATTTTTTTTCCATTGCCACCATTTCCATCATTTCAGATCTCGATGTAGGACACCATAACAAAGCTTGGCTAAATCATCAGTAATTCCATGCAAAGAGAAATAATGTTCCATTTGGGTGACCCAGCATGTAGGATCTGATCCATCAAATTTGTTCACCTCAATCCAAGGAGGGTGAAGGTCTCGGGAAAAGTGGGTAGTATAAGGGATTTGGTAATGGGAAGAGTCATGGTCATCCTGATAAAATGGTTTTTCAAAATAGGAAGGGTTCTGGGAAGGGCCTAGGAAGTGTTCTTTGAGGTCTTTGAGGTAGGAACATTGTTCCTTGAGGTCTTTGATGTGGGAACATTGTTCCTTGAGGTCTTTGATGTGGGAACATTTGTTCTTGAGGATCTCAATAGTTTAATTGATGGAGCTAATGTTGGAATTGAGCTACTTGATGGCATCCTTGTTCTGATGGTTGTCAACAATCAAGGCATTAAGGTCTTGGGCTTGTGTGGTAGTCATTTGGACAAAGGAGCAGGAAAATGGTATAGGGGAAACAAAAGGTGTCTGGAGGGATGGGTGGGACCATGAAGAAAAAAGGGTATCAAATGATAGGTACCACTGCGATCAAGGAGAAAAGGCAGATCCAAAGGGATAGGAGCCAAATTAGGGTGTTAGAGACTGGTCGACTCCACAAAAAAAATGTGGGTCAAAAATGATAGGTATCACTGGAATCAGGGAAAAGAAAGGAACCCAGTGGGATAGGTCCCAAATAAGTGTGCCGGATTGAAGAATACTACAGTGAAAAAATTCCCAAATTCTCAATAGGAAGAAATGTGTAGTAATTTCGCAACCCAAATGCAGATGACACAGTTGTGCGGCAATAGATCTTGTCTGTTCTTTTTTTTATTTCGTCCTAAGGGTTAGGGTATTCAAGGGTTCTACAGAAAAGGGTTTTCCCTGTGCTATAGCTCTCTGATATACATGTGGGGTCCAACAATAGTACTTAAACCAATATCTCAGGGCACCAACTGAGGAGGCTAGACCTCACCCTTAGTCGTACTACCCGACTACCCAGGTACTTGAGAGTGTCTTCCCAAGTGTTGTTCTTGGTGGCACTATAACAGTCAGGCGGTCGATCGATTTATCTATGGAGGGATTCAAGAGATCTAGGCCGATACATATACAAGTGTTGTCTGATGTGCTACCACTCGAAGGGGTACCAACATGGGTTACAAGGGTGGCCAAAAGATGTGCGCTTAAGTACCACTTGTATTTTCTGCATGTATGAATCCCTGACCATGGGTTTATGTGCATAATGACATATATTTGTAGCTTTAAGATGCTAGAATAGTCTCTATCCTGAAAAAAAAAAAAAAATTAACCCACAATTTTTTTCCAAGGAAGGTGCTCTGATACCACTTGGAGTATTCTAGATATAAAATAGTATGCAAAACAAAAATAATTAGCTAGAAATGGTAGAAAAACAATGATATAACCAGAACAATACCACAATAATACCATAATAACACCAGAAGAGCACTTTGATTATTGAGAGCAATATTCACTTGCCTCTTCAAGGGGGAAACCTCCAACAGAGTAGAGCTCTATTACAATAATATCCAAGACAAGATTTCTCACACCCTCTACTTCTATTTATACTAAATCTATATATCCAAAAGAACAATCTAGAGGAAAATCCTTCTAGAAGCGAAAGCTTCTATTAGATCTTTTTACATTTGACTTATTCTTCCTTATTTCTAGGCCTTATTAATATTGACATTTATTACACAGAATTATATTATTCTACCTACGTGAGGGGTTAGGGAGCTTAGGTCCCTAACACTCAACTCGGGGGTGGCATGTTGTTGAAAGAAATTAACAACAACGCCTATGACTGGGAGGTTCATCATTTGTATGCATTTAGTTGGTTATTATGCATACAAATAAGTTCTATGTTATGTTATTATGTTTATTCCGTCGTGCAAATAATTTATATGAATGTTGTGTGTTTGTTATTTGCTTGAGCTAGTGCATTCACGTTTTTATTATATGTTGTTAGATGCATTTAAAATGATGTATAAGTCAAATGGTTAAATCTGTGTGTGTTGGTAAGCTACAGGAAATTATTGAACATATCTTAATATTAATGTGTATTCCACACGTAATGTTCCTTAGTTGGAATATGGGAACGTTACAATATGTTATCAAAGCTTTTGGTTCAATACTGGACCCATATGGGCCAAGAACCAATGCGAATTTGGACAAATTCGTTGTCACAAATTTCAATCTGCGACGAATTTGTGGAAAACGGTGATAACCATAGATAAATTCTCCAAATTCGTGGGAAAATTTCGAGATCTAGTTGACCCTGAATTGTTTGAGAGGCTCAATGGAGCCAATCTACAAAGTTGTAGAGTTAAATTCGACCTGGAAGGTTGAAATCCAAGTTTTAATTATCGTTGTAGAAGTAGGAAAGAGTTGATGAATCGATGACTGATATCACATTCAATCATGAGATCAAAGATTTTGTTGTTATCGACTGACTGATCATCATTTCCCATTGTCTGAGCTATTTCTCACAGTTTTAGCAGGAATTGTTCATCTGTCAAATGAAAATTTTTGAATTTGATCAATATGTTGTACTGACTGAAATTATGGCCAATGCACACTCACAACCCACTTGAAAAGGGAATTAAGGTTGATGGATGATTTCCTACAACTACTGCTATGCTACTCCATCTCTGAAATGATCAGGATTGAACTCATTTGCATTATCACACCCTTGGAAATCACCATATCTCAAGTCCTTTAATGTGTGTCTTATGATCCCTACACCCAGGGGATATAATATCAACATCTTAGTTTGCAATTACATGTTTCTTGTGCTTAGTCTTTGCCTTTCATTATTGCTCATAAATTAGCTGTCCAAAAATTTGACATTAAACGTTGGAGCAACTATTGTCTTTGTTTGTGGGTGATTTTAGACCTTCAAATATACGACTATAACGTATCAAGTATTGAAAATGATATGTGGCCAGTGAGTTCGGTATTCCCTGCATTCGAAATTGTGGCATGTCGCCTTCTTTTGATAGACTCTGCATGAAAGAATTTGGGCATAATATTTTGTTTTTCCATTTGTAACCTCTTTGAGAAATCCACATTGGTCCTCCTTGTGCCTAGTTTGTTGTGAATTCAAAGCATAAATAGCACCAACATTCTTGTGTATGCATAGATCAAAGGAATCATTCCATTATTTGTTTGGGAAACTGAATTGTTCATTCTTCTTCTATGGCCATTGGAGGTTCAATATTTTCTTGTCAAGGTGGTAGAATCACCTCTGGAATATCGAATATTGGAATATGGATTCTCTTATGTACATCATTGGCATGGTGCTAACTGACAAAGAAAGTTACCGAAAATGGTACAAACAGATCAAGCATACTCTAATCTTTAACGATTTGTGGGATGGAATTTGTGAGGCATAAGAAATTAGTGAAGAAGTTGAATGAGAAGGGTAATGGAAGAGTAGTAGATTGACCATACCTACATCAAATAAGGAACGTTCCATATGGAAGGACAAAGAAAAAAAAACATATGACGTGTTGTTGTGACAATAAGTGAAGAGGAGAGCTGCCATATTGTTTCCATTAATGACTCCTATAGTGCTTTGAATAAATTGAAGGATTTGTATGACTCTCACTTAGATCTGGAACTCATACAATTAGTGGTGAATCTCTTCAACCTAGAGTTGAAGAATGATGATTCCATCAATTTGGATTTTGAGATCAAAGCCATAATGCATGACATTGATGTCAGTGGAGTGAATATAGAACTTCCTCTCATAACCTTCATTAAGGCCCTATACCCTACATATTCTCACTACCTCGAATCCCTGCAAGCTAGTGGTCAAATGAAATCCATCACATTTGACACTTTGGTGGAAAAAGTTGCAAAACGTGAGAAAAGATTTGGAAAGAAGTCATCTCAGTCCACTGGTGAGAACGTGTGCCTTGCTCATAAAGGGAAGAATAAATCACATGATTCTTCTAGATGAGAAGTAAAAGAGGATGTGTAAAAAAGGATTCCAAAGGTAGTGGGGGTAGACACAACCAAAGAAAGATATTTAATCTTCACTGTGACCAATGCAGAAATAATGGGTCAATGAAGCAAAGAATTGGAAAATCCCATGGGAGAAGATTAAAGACAAACAAAATAAGAAAGAAGACAAAGGTAAACCATCATATTTGGCAAAAGGTAAAGCACCTAAATCTGCTCATTATATTGTTTCCCTTTGCAATATAGGAGTAACTAAGGATTTTCTTAACACTTCATTTGCTTCTTGGAAAGATGTATGGATGTGCGAGACAGGTGAAACCTGTCGTGTGACCTTCCGAGAGACTTTTTTGAATATCTCAATGACAATGTAGATGGCATAGTTTATTTTCTAGATAAATCAAATCTCAAACCTTTGAGAATTGGCACCATCAGGCTTAAATTGCCTAGACTCCCAGATTTTCTTCTACATGATGTGATCTATCTTCCTGAGCTGCGAAGGTACTTGCTGTCTCTTTTGCACATCCGATAACAAGGCCACTTTATTCATATCTTCAGTGGAAAATTTGAAATAAGGAAGGATTCTGACAACACGATCGTTATGGCCAGAGTGGAAGATGGAAGACTATTGAAGTTGAAAGGGATATCTTTCCATGCACAAAATTCTGCATACTTCTCTCATCACAATGAAGGTACAATGCCATCTAGTCTCTTGTGGCAAGCTATAATTGGTCACATTAATTATGACACCTTCAATTGTTGAAAAAGAATGGTGTTTCTGGTTTTCCTACTATTCCTAGGAACTTGAAGCAATGTGATGCTTGTATCCTTGGAAAGAATAACAAACAACTGTTTCATGATTCTACTTCTAGAGCATGTAGAAAAATTGCACTGATACATTCTGATTTGTGTGGCCACATGCATATTCCATGTGGTAATGGAAATAAATACATCATGTATTTTATTGATGATTACACTAGGACATGTTGGATGTACTTGTTGAAAGATAAATCACAAGCTTTGAAACTTTCAAAATGAAACTCAATCTCATATTGGCTCTCTTCATACTGATAATGGAAGAGAATATACATTTAATGAATTTTAAAACTATCTTCGTCAACATGGGATCAAACATCAAACCACGGTTCCATACAATCCTCAACAAAATGGTGTTATTGAAAGAATGAATATGACTCTCCTCAATATGGTTCATTCCATGATGTTTTTGGAAAATGTAAAATTGATGTTTTGGGTTGATGCAATTCTATGTTTAATTTATTTGAAATATAGGTTTCCATCTTATGCTCTTGAAAATAAGAATCCTTATGAAATGTGGTATGGCCACATTCCTTCGATGAGGCATCTCAGGGTCTTTGGTTCCACCTGCTATGCCTTAATTCCCAAGGAGAAAATAAACAAGCTTTATGAAGGAGTTGGAAGTGCATATTCTTGGGGTACTCAAATATCACCAAGACATATTGTCTTTATGATGGGGTAAACAAAAAATTCATTCTTTCCAAAGATGTAATTTTTCTTGAATCCTTCAAGAATGAGAAAACTGTTGAGACACAATTTGATAATCTGAATAAATTTACTTATGTAAAAATATATCACGAATTTGATGATGAGATTACACATCTTGAATGGGGGGTGTAATACCCCTAGGCCGAACCCCAACTATAAATGTAAATGAAAATTTACTTAAGCTGGTGAAATGTTTGATATCATTTTTGTATGCACCTTCCATGGTATAGTGCGCACATGTATTGTGCACTAAAATGATGAAGTGTGCACATTCGAGGATACCGCACACAACAAACTTAAGTGTGTGTGATTTTGAGGCCAGGGAGCCTTTGTGTATATGTTGTGTTTTATAGGCTAGTGAGCCAGTTATTATAAGCTAGGAGGCTTATGTGTGGAATTAGGCCTGAGAGCCTAGATGCTAAAGGCCAATGAACCTATTTTTGTATATGTATTATCATTAATATAATACATCGTTGCGTGTAGACTGACCACGATAAAAGAGTATGGGGGACTAAACTCCACTAGTTAGGGAAAGGGGGGGGATAAAAGTTAAGGAAAATGGATAATCTAGGGAGCTTAAGCCAAAACGAAATATTATATTAATATTCCTTAAAGTATAAAGTATGGATAATTATTTTATCCTAAGTTCTAAGGATGGGGACAAGTGGGCCAAAATAGCTCCCAACATGACAAGTGTCAAGTTGGGAACATGCATACATATAGTTTCGACTTAGTTCATTTTTCCATTCATGCATTCCATCATCATTCACTCATTCAATTTTCCTTCGTACCTTCCTGTACATGTACCCGTACCCATACCTGTACCAGTATCAATACCTGGTTAGCTTAGGAGATGGATTGAAGAAGCGAGTTGTCAGGCCTGTGGAAGATTGAAGAGGTGGGTTATCAGGCCCGTGAGAAAATATCTCTAGGTGAGAGAATTGATGGGAATTAATTCTCGAAGGTGGAAAACTGCAACTACAAGGCTCTGAGAGTTCCTGTCTAACTTGTTGTTGAAGCCTTGAAAGGAAGTGGGGCAACCGAAGGACTGTTGAGCAGAGAAGGGGCACACTTTCTGGGGTGGGACATGCATGTGGTGAATGAGGGACTGCAGGCTGTTAGTTTGAGTAGGCACCTGTGACAGAGTCTTTCCTGTTGTCTGAGATACATCAGCCTAGTTAGGAATCCCTTTACTCGGGTGGAGTTTAGTCCCAGCTCGGGGGTGACCCACTGCTGAGAGTGATGAGTAGCATGGTCTAAGGCTAGGAGGTTCGTGGAAGGTCTGCACGCGGTTGGTTATATTTTTACCAAGATAAGTGTCAATTTTGTGTTAAATTACATGCTGCATTATTATGTATGCATTTATTTTTATGGGTTTTTCTTGTTTGTGGTTTATACATGTTTTTATATTTATGAGTAATGCCTGTCTATGTTGCATGTATGTGTTTATTGTTATTTTCATATGAATATGTGCATTTACAAAATGTATTTGTCTATTTTAAGTTTTATATATAAAGTTCCGCAAGAGTTTCTGTGTGTATATGTTTAATTTCCATACAGTTTGGAAATTTTACGTGGCATAGCCCAGTTGGATGCTGGAGATGTTACAATATGGTATCAGAGCTCCAGTCTTCAACACTAAGCCTGGATGGGCCGAGCAAGTGGAATTGAAACAAAATTCCACAGAGAATTATTTCAAAGTGGCTAAATTTCAAGTTACATATCGTCCATGGTAAAACTTAGAAGCAACGTCGTGGAGTTGGGAAAAGCCCCAATTCCTATTATTAAATTCATGGGAAAATTGAGAAATTTGGCAAAGTGGTGAGATATTCTTGATTTAATATCTATTTCAGCAAATTCAGACCTGGAATTGGTTGAATTTGAAGTTATAGGGAAGCCATGATAGATGGAGCGAGATTAGTTGATTTAAAATTCTCAATTTGTGAATTGAGTTTGGGAAAAATTTGTTCCA
The DNA here is from genome assembly GCA_900067695.1 of Picea abies. Classification (NCBI taxonomy): domain Eukaryota; kingdom Viridiplantae; phylum Streptophyta; class Pinopsida; order Pinales; family Pinaceae; genus Picea; species Picea abies. Next base: position 9,400 of record CBVK0100020536.1, on the reverse strand, counting down.
GAAATGTCAACCAACAACTATTTGTTGTTGCAAAGGTTGAATTGGTGTTATCAGGGTGAAATTGAACAAATTTAATAGTTGCAGAATGTCTATGGTAAAAATTGGGAAAAATTTAGGGAAAAGCCCAAATTTCGACAGCAGAATTCACGAGGAATTGATGCGCATAAAAATGAATGTGTGTAGGTGGGCGCACTAAAAATGCATGATTTGTAGTGAAAAGCTTGTGATATGTGGAAAAATATTGGCGTGTGGGTGTGCACACTAAAATTTGGCATTGCGCGGTGGAGAGTGGCATTGCGCGGACAGATATTGGCGCACTGGTGCGCACGCTAAAATTTGGCGTTGTGCAATGCAGAGTGACATTGCGCGGAAACCATTTGAGCGCGGGTGCACACGCTAAAATTTGGCATTGCGCGGTGCAGAGTGGCATCACGAAGAAAAATATTGGCGTGCGGGTGCACGGACTAAAATTTGGCATTGCGCGGTGTAGAGTGGCATTGCATGAAAAATATTGGCGCGGGTGCACGCGCTAAAATTTGGCGCTACGCGATGCAGACTGACATTGCGCGAAAAAATATTGGCGTGCGGGTGCACGCACTAAAATTTGGCATTGTGCAGTGCAAAGTGAAATTGCGCGAAAAATATTGGCACGTGGGTGTGCGCACTTAAAATTTGGCACTGTACAGTGTAGAGTGGTAATGTGCGAAAAATATTGGCGAGTGGGAGTGCACACTTAATTTTGGTGCTGCGCAATGCAAAGTGGTAATGCGTGGAAGATTTTGGCGCGTGGGTGTGTGCACTAAATTTAGCATTGCGTGGTGTGGATTGAGTGGCGCATGCATAATACTGGCACGTGTGGTGTGCGTACACATAATAATGGTGTGCGTGGTGTGCGCAGTATTGACAAAGCGTAGAGGAATTTTGTTGCTGCGCGCACAATGTGGGTATATGTTGTCGCAGAACAATTTAATTAAGGGTGCGCTTAGAGTATTGGTGCACATTGGGGGCGTATTAATTTTCGACATGGTGCAACACATAGAGTGCAATGTGCACAGAATATTAGCACGCGACACACAAAAAATTTCGCGCAACAGGTATCAGTGTAAGAACCAAAATTGTGCACGGTGGATATTGGTGCACGACCCAAAAGTAGTGCACACCAGTTATTGGTGCGACACATAAGTGATCCACATTGGTTATAGGTGTGCGGAGCATGCGCTACCTTATGGTGTTGCTACGCATGCTAAATATGGGTGTACATGTTCAAATTTGTGCGCATGAAGTTGTTTGGATGGTGTACAACAACATAAAACCACCGAATTTATGTGACATTTTATACTGTTTGAAGGTCATCTTTTTGCAGCGCGTTTTTGAGGCCCTAAACAACGTTTTTAGCTACTCAAAAACCCTGAGAACAGAGTATACCAAGGTAACCTATGTCTTTTCAGCCCAAATGAAACAGCCTGGAGAGAGATTTCTAATGGTGTAAATCGTTCGTCAAACGAAGATTTTATGAGGAAGTTACAGGACAAATAATGGAGGGTAAATTTTAAGACCCAATCGACTTCAAAAGGACATAAATTGTTTAAATTACTAAGACAACTGAGAGGGGGGGGGTGAATCAGTTGTTATTGTGCTTAAACAATTTTAAGTCTATTAAAACATTATTAATCTTTCTTCAAGTGATCATCAACATTATACAACATATGGACAGTAAAAGTAAAGAGCATCAGTCACACATAAGGTATACACAGAGACAGATTTTCACGAGGAAGCCCATAAAGGGAGAAAACCTCTTCTTCTTCAAAATGATAGGCAGTCTTTTAATTTCTGTACATCATCTATAATTGAGCACCAACTCAATGTGAGGCTGCTACCTCTGTTTCACAAGCTGCAACTTGTTTGAGAGCACCAACTCTCGGGTTTCTCTAGCACCCACTAGAAGGAAGCACCAACTCCCTTAATGTTCCAGCACCAACTGGATGGAGGCACTAACTTCCAGTTACACAGGCTCCAACATGTATAACAGAGAACACTTGTTCTCCCTTGCACCACCCTGCCACCCTGGTTTCTCTGGCTGCAACTAGATGGAAGTTACAACTCCCTGTGTTCAAGCTCCCACTTGAACCTCTGAGGACAACAGTCCTCCCTAGCACCTCCCAACCACCCTTGAATATAAATGAATAAATAAATAAACAATCAACTACATAGATAAATCGATTCTTACCACTTCTTCTTTGTTCTGTAAATTTGGTCTTCTTCTAATTGTTTTGCAATTCTTCTCTTCCTTTGTTTGTTTTGCAAATTTGCTCTGCTTCAAATTGTTCTGTCATTCTTCTCTGCTTCAAGTCTTTTCCTCATATGTTACTCTTCTCTGAGTTTTATCTCACACTGCGCATATTCTCAGTCTCACACTGCGCCTCCTGTGATTTTCCCTTTCTTATAGTTTAATTCATTTTTCATCCAGAACGATCAACCACGCACAGTCTGTCTCTTTTTATTTTATGCACAACACCCACAACAATTACACTTCGCATCTTCTTCGGCAAAAGAAAACCGTCTAAGCAACTGAAATGCCAACCAATCAGGAATCATGAATCATTTTTGCTAACTGATTCGTAACTGATGAATTAATTGTGAGAGAGAACAGTAGCCCTTCGATCATATTCAAGTTTATCTTCATCGTTGGATGAACTTTATTAATCTTGCCTTTAAATCGGGTTTTGGCATTTTGGCATTCCTGTGGCCGAGTGTCTCGACACTTCATGTCGCGATCTCTGAAGCTCCGATATAGATCTTTTTTGCGCTAGCTCCTTCTTCTATATGACCATGGCCATGACCAAGCACTTAGGCAAAAAGTGTTTTTCACGAATTCGCATTTCGTGAGTCTGGAGATGAGGCATCTCGACTCTCCAAGTCATGATCCCCGAAACCCTGAGATAGAGCTGAGATCAACGGTTCATGATCTCGATGAATCTACAGTCCATATCTCATCGTGAATTCGCATCTCGTGATTCCTTCGATGGACGTTCTTGTCACTCCAAGTTGTGATAGGAGAAACTCTAAAATGAAGCTTAGATCAACGGTCCACGATCTCGATGAATCTACGATCCAGATCTCATCGTGAATTTGCATCTCGCGATTCCTTCGATAGAGGTTCTTGTCACTCCAAGTCGCAGTAGGCGAAACTCTGAAATGAAGCTTAGATCAATGGTCCAGACCACACCTTGATCTGATGGCTGGGATTAAATCACGATTTCGCATATCGTGATTTTGATGGTTATGTTTCTTACCTCTCCAAGTCGCGATAGGCGAAGCTCCAAGATGGAGCTTAGATCAATGATCTAAAACACACCTTGATCTAATGGTTGGTATTAAATCCTGATTTTGCATTTCGCGATTTCTATGGTTATGTTTCTTACCTCTCCAAGTCGCGAGTCGCGAAACTCCGAAATGGAGTCGATGGTCCAGATCACACCTTAGCCTGATGGCTGCGATTAAATCGTGATTTTGCATATCGCGATTTCAATGGTCATATTTCTTGCCTCTCCAAGTCGCGAGTCGCGAAACTCCGAAATGGAGTCGACGGTCCAGATCACACCTTGATCTGACGACTGCGATTAAATAGTGATTTCGCATATCGCGATTTCAATGGTCATATTTCTTGCCTCTCTAAGTTGCGAGTCGTGAAACTCTGAAATGGCGTGGGATCAACACTTGATCTGATGGTCATTGGGAATTGTAAATGGAATCCAATGATCAGAAATGTTGCTTCTCCTCCCGAGTTTCTCTTATTCTGATCTTGCCATCGATGATCTGCCAACAATTCTCTGCACTATCTCTTCTAAGCTTATTCGAATCTTCTCTGCAGCATCTTCTCATAATGCCCATCTATTACATACTTTTTGTACTCATGCCATATTCACTGTTGTACTTGCCATCAATGACAAGGATACAAGCATGCGTTGTCTGTTAAATATTTTCCAACATTCTTCCCCTTTGGCATTGATGGCAACACAAGCACCCACATGCATTCAGACTCTCCTCCCGGACTCTTTTCTTCCCCTTTGACATCAATGTCAAAGAAGAAACATGCTCTCCCTGAGTTGTTGCAAAACATACTCCCCCTGTCAACTATGAGCATCTTGGAAATACACCAGATATTCAATAAGTACTCCCCCTGACCAGGTGAACATATTAGACACAAGAAATTATAATCCCCAACTTTTGACGAAGATATCCAAAAGAGGTTGCTTCTAATGGTTTTGTAAATATATTTGCAATTTGTTCTGTAGAAGGTATATAATTCAATTGAACAATTATGTTTGTAACTTGTTCTCTGAGAAAATGGTACTTTATTGGAATATTCTTAGTCTTGGAATGAAGAACAATATTCTTGGAGACACTAATGGCACTGGTGTTATCACAGTGAATTGGAATGGGATCAATGTAAGTTACCTTCAGATCTGCAAGAGTTTGTATCATCCATAAAATTTGTGTGCAACAAGTAGCAGCAGTAATGTATTCTACCTCTATAGTGGATAATGAAATGGATCATTGCTTTTTACTAAGCCATGCAACTAATGAGTCACCCAGAAAGAATGCTCCTCCACTGGTGCTTTTTCTCTCATCAACACAGTTTGCCCAATCTACATTTGAATAAACAATTAACTGGAAATTCTGATTTCTGGGATACCACATACCATAAGTCATTGTTCCCTTCAAGTATTTAAATATCCTTTTGATAGCTACCAAATGACTTTGTTTAGGAGCAGACTGATAGTGACCTACCATTCCAACAACTTGCATTATATCAGGACGTTATGTTGTGATGTACAGAAGACTGCCTATCATAGAGAGATATGTCCTTTGATCAACATCAGGTGAGATATCAACTTTACTCAGCTTGCAACCAACCACCATAGGTGTGCTAACTGGAGAGGAATTTTCCATCTGAAATTTCTTCAACATCTCTTTCAAATATTTTTCTTGAGAAATAAATATTCCTGCAGAACTTTGTTTTACTTGTAAGCCAAGAAAATATGACAGTTCTCCTATCATGGACATTTCAAATTCTATTTGCATAGATTTAGCAAAGCAATGGACAAATGATTCATTAGTACAGCCAAAAATAATATTATCTACATAAACCAAAACAACTAGTAAATTATCACCTTCAGATTTAATGTAAAGATCACTGTCAACAATACCTTTCTTGAACCCTTTTTCTTGTAAAAAATTGTCCAGTCTATAATACCAAGCTCGTGGTGCTTGTTTTAGTCCATATAAGGCCTTCTTCGGCTTACAAACATAATTAGGATTATCTGTTAATGAGAATCCTTCAGGTTGCTCCATATATACTTCTTCCTCTAGATCTCCATTAAGAAATGCTGACTTAACATCCATCTGATAAACTTTAAAGTTTTTATGACATGAATAGGCAAGAAACATTCTGATGGCTTCCAATCTTGCCACTGGTGCAAAGGTTTCATCAAAGTCCCGACCTTCAACTTGTGCATATCCTTTACAGACCAATCTGGCTTTATTTCTAACAACTTGCCCTTTTTCATTTATTTTATTTTTGAACACCCATTTGGAACCTATTTGATCTGAAAATAGAAGGCTAACTTGTTATGCTATGCAAGCACCCCCTACTTCAATAAAATAAACCTTAACAGGACCTTGCTTCATGTGTTAAAATATGCAAACTGGTTTATGTGTTTTAGTTCTTGCTTCTTCTTGTCAATGTTCATGTGAGAGGAAAGGTTCTTTTAAATGATTAAATATGTGCTATAAACCAATACACAACAACATAAAGTGCAGAAAATAACACAGCAAACTCACAACAATAACAAGATGATAAAGGAGTTCACCCTTCCCTGGGCTACATCTCCTTGAGCCTCCTGCAATGGACTTGGCTCTTTAGGATTAGTTTGTCAAATGTTCTTTTACAAGCTTCTACTCAACTCCAATGGATTTACAGACTGTACCATTGGGTTCAGAATACACAAAAACCCCAAAATTGACTATTAGAACTCTGAAAATGGATCTTGTCTCATCCGATCATGACCTCTTCTACATGTGGCCTCCAAGCTTCCCTGAGCTTCTCTGTGGAAAAAACACCTGTAAAAGTCCTCCAATGGATCTGAAACCTATCCCAATGTGTTCAGAGCATAATAATCAGTCAAGAATGACTATTCAGTCTCAGAAAATAGACCTGTACTCATCTGAGAAATGCCTGAAACAATGAGGGCTTCAAGCTTCCTCGAGCTTCCTCAAACTTCAATGGTTAAAAACCTGCATTAGAAGTCTTCAAATTCTTGTGAAAGCAGTGCCAATGGACTCAGAATGTCCAAAAACCCCTAGCTGGGCTTTTTCGGCACCTCATTTGGCCAAAAACTCCAAAAGTTAGGCCTCCTACCATTTTCCCCTTCTTCAAGCTCTGTTACTCGTTCGCCATTTCGCACATGTGGGTGAATGAACTAGCCTCTGGCGTTTCCCGTGCCTAAACTCAGCACACGCGCGCCTTCTGAAATTGGTGCTAATTTGTCGCACTGTTAGCGAAACTAAATCCCCCGAGGACGGAGGTGTTGGGCGCATGGGGGCCATATGGCCACGTCCCAGTGCAAATCTTGGCACCCATTCTGTAGATTAAATCTGGACTTGACATATGTCCAGGAACGTGGTATTAACCATTTGAAAAACCAAAAACGTGCACACCTTTCCAAGTGGCCAATGGTCATATAACATAACAATAGAACCACGGGTTAATTTAACCGTTTCCATATTTTCAAACCCCGCACGTATATAAAAAAATGGTCACATGCCATACATGTAATGTAACCGTGTTATATGGTTCAAACCATGTTTTATACATTCCCCCCGCGCACTATTCAAATAAACGAATTGGTCATATGATAATGGTTAATACGACCACGGGTTTACATTTGAAATACATTACCCCGCGCGCGCGCCAATACGGAGGGTATGGTCATGTGTACACATAGTGTGACCGGGGGCTGGGGCTAAGCCCCAGCCCTGACCCCCCGCGCCAATACAATATAAATTCACTTTAAATACAAGTTTAAACCTATGGTTATTAAAACCAAAGGCGTGGCGCGTTGGCGGACTGCCCTTTGTTAAAACTTTGTGTAGTGTGGAGAGGTCCGGGGGTCGAACCCCGCGGCCTCCAAATAATTTTAATAAACCACACAAACACCAAAAACCAATAAATGGGTGCCATGTGGCAGCCCCTGAGTGGGCCACGTGGCACCAAAATATTCGACACTTAACTGCCATGTGTCACAATCACATTCGACCACATTCGACCAATTACAAACCGCCACATCAGCGCTGCCAACTCAGCTGCCACGTCATCGTACGGAATGTACGGCCTGCCATATCAGCAGGTGCCAACTCAGCTGCCATGTCATCATACCATCATGCCATGTCACTGCCACGTGTGAGTCGTACGGACTGTACGGACAGGTACATTCAATGTTCATTTTTTTTTTACCTGTTTGGCTCGACGAACAGATTGCGATATCTTCTCCATACGGACTCCGTTTGAGAAAGTAAATATACCGCCAGAATTAGAAAGATGAGACGGACGCAATGGCACTGTTTTTGTCACATTCTGAGCACTTTGAAATTTGAGCAAATTTTAGACCCCTGGTCCAGATTTTGATCACACCTTCCCACTGAAAGGCATTTGGACCCACAAAAGGTTACGATCATCTATCTGAGATTCAATACTCTTTTGCTTTCAAGTTCTATCAACTAATTCTACTTGAAAAGTATTTTCGACAATCACCTGGGTACCTTGACATGCCTTGCACTGCAACTAGCTATGTCCCTCAACCACTGCTCTCTGGCTGCTGCTGACCCACTGTTCTCTCTATGCTTGGAAGACTGCCAACCTTCCCACTGAGAATCAAGTCCCTCTTGTGAACTCTTTGACGTCAACAATCCGCTCTCCAATGGCTGCAAAACTTTCCTGCGACATCTTGTCACAAGCCAAGAAAACCATCAATCTTGAAAACAAATTGACACAAGACTGAAAATAATGACAACAAAGTCTTTTTGCTCTTCAAGCAACTGTCGCATCTTGTGCTTCATCAAAGCACATGGTGTTTTCCTCCATCTCAATGTACTCAAAAATGACTTACAAGCCATCCAACATAACCGACTAAACACAAGTCAAAAACCATGAACGACACAACATAGTCGTCAAGATAATATCGACACAAGTCGAGACTCATGTGAAACGTATCAACCTTCAAAAATGACAAGTCGAAAATCATGATAAACAATCATGCGACAATCATGAGTCTTTCATGATGACTATCATCAAGTTCATTGTTTATGCACTCACAAAACCATATGCATGTGCATAGCTCTTCAACTCTCCTTCCTATAGAAACATAGGTACTCAAACCCAAAACATGTGGGTACTAAAGAGATGAATATGAAAAGTATATGTGGTTGTAACAAATGAGCAACATACCCCTCTTTTAAATGTTCTTGACGAGGTGGTATAACACAAGTATGCATTCAAAAATAAATGCCTACACATGCAAACTTGCATCTTGCAATTTATGATAACTGCTGCAACTTGTCAAACTTCAACAAAATGAAAAGATAAGGCTGAAATGTGCATCTACTGCAGAAAACTTGCAAGCCTTACTTACTCAAGAAATCTAACCATTTCTTACCAAGCCAACTCAATGGCGAATCCTTTTGCTGAAAGTCGTCTTCTTGTGAATCCTCTTGACTCACATCAATGATGGAATCTCCTCTTCCATTCTTGTCAATCTTTTTATCCAACTGCTTCTTGTGCTGTGGATGAGAGGTTGGATGCAATGTCCAACATTGGTCAATGAGATGACCCCTCTTCTGACAATGAGTGCAAATCTTTTGCATGTTCTTTTCATGTTGCCTTTGCTTGGAAAGTTTCCTGAAAGTGGACATTCTTTTCCAACATTTTGAAACATGATGGTTATATAAACCACAATATGTACATGGCCTTTTTCCATTTTTACATGCAGATTTATCATGCTTAACATAATCAAAAGCAACTGAGTTATAGGCAGATTTATACCTTGAACATTCACCTTTTTCGCCTCTTTGAGGAGGTGAATTTGAAGAGTTACAAGCTCTCTGTTGAAGACCAACAAATCTGTTCCTGTCCTCATGGCTGTCACAACTCTTTTGTTTCACACTTTTTCATTCATCTTGAACACAAGTTTTGCATGCGGAAGAGATTGAACTTTCAACAAAAGTTCTTGAACTTTCACCTTTAAAACCTTCTTGAGGAGGTGAACTTGAAACAAAATTTGTTCTTGGAGTTTTTTCATTAGTTTCCTCAACCTTGGAAATTGCTCCATCAATTCGTTCATAA
>CBVK0100020535.1:0-37687 GCA_900067695.1 Picea abies | reverse complement strand
TTTTCATCTCGTTGTAATGCTGGGGATTGAAACTTCTAGAATCTAATACAGTTTCTTGACAAACTGGGAGGTGCTTTGTCGGGTCGGAGGGGGAGGGAGCGAGCCTACAAGGGCTTTGAAGACTACGACTTCATCAAGGAAGTTAGGGGGACGGTCGGGATCCGGATTCGCAGAGGCCATGGTCGTGCCAAAGGGAGAAGAAAACGAGGGCCGGGGAGCAGCCAGGAGGGCCGAGAGGGTTGTCGGTTAGGGTTTCCTCAGAGCTAGAGAGCAAGCTGAAACCTTCTAGGGGAGGTATATTACCATATCACCTAATTTATTTTTCATTAAACTTGATGATGAGCCCTCACATGTCAAGCACTTGACATGAATGTTTGGTGGGGATGGAAGTATTCCATAGTCAGTTGCCAAAGCGCATATCACTATATAGTCCCCTCACACATGTAAACGTCTATGAGGATTTGACTTCTTCAACCACTCTAGATCACGATTTCCCTCGTAGGAGGGATAATGGTGCTGAAGAATGAGGAAATATGTTTTATTACAAGGCTATGGCTCTCATTTCCTTTACATTCAGGTTCAAATTATGGTTTGAATCTTTTCCCTTATAGACTTCCCTTTTAGGATACTAGCTCTGAAATTTGGTTGGATTTTATGCAGCTCTGTCCTTGGATTGAGAGGAACGAGTGGGACTTATATGCAGCTTTTCCCCTCGCTTGAGAGGAATGAGTGGACTTGAGCTGACATTTGATATGTGGTGTGCTTCGTAGTGGCTTAGAAATTCAGGAATGGGAGGATTCTCTTGTGGAAATTGTGGTTCTCCAGCCGACTCTTATGGTTGGGAAATTTAAGAATGCAAGATCAACCTTGTGTAACTTGTGTTTTCTTAGCACAAGCAGTTTGATTCTATGATAGATGTAAGCTTCTAGTCCTCTTACAGCACAAGCAGTTTGATTCTATGATAGATGTAAGCTTCTAGTCCTCTTACTCCACCCTTGCTGTAATTTTGGATAGTGAGAGTCGAATTGTTGGATTTAGTGTGGTGAGTGATGAAAAAGACTCGCTAAAGTGTTATGGCGGGAGAGAAAGATGAAGCATGGACATGTTGGAGAAGCCCTTTATGTGAAACATCTAAAATTCAAAGAATCCTGAGAGGATGGGAAACATGTCTTACAGGAAACATAAACACAATAAATTCATTAACTAATAGAGTGAAAACCTAGGAAGAGCCAAGAGACATCGAAGTTGCATTAATGATGGACACCCTACATGGTCAAAAATGCCAAATTGAGGAGTTACACATTGAGTGTGCGCTCTTCAACAAAAAGGTCAAGTGTTTGATAAGAATAAACTCCACAATCCACTCAATGGCTATGTTATCTATTGGGTCCTCTGAGGTTAAGGAAGAACGGACAATCCAGTAGCAACAAGAGGATGTGTAAATGATAATTTCTGATCCTAATTCCATGATTAATGAAGGGCATCAAGAAGAAGTTAGCAGTCACTATGGATTCATTCAATAATGTTTAATGTTTTTAAAGTATGTTTGTTATTAGATAAGTTTGTTAGAACATATACATGTAGTAGCTTATTAAAATCCTTTTTGAAGGTCTGTTTTGTTATTATGGATCATAAATTTCAAATTTTGGAACATCTCCATGTGTTTTTTATTTTATTTTTGATCGGTGCAGTTATAGTAATTTTCTAATACAAATCTAATCGTATCGTATTAAAACATTGATAATCTTCATGCTACATGACATGCATCTAAGTTCTATATAATAATACACATGCTACAATCATTGCATTCATCTAAGTTCCACCAGATAATTTACATCTCCAACACAATGGTATATGTTTTCCGTGAGTATCCATCTCTGAACTGTGAGCATTTTCTTCTTTCCGTGAGTATCCATCACTGAACTGTGAGTATTATTAGACAAATGGTCAAGAATTAGACAAATTAGACATATGTTTTACGGATGGTCAAGAATTAGACAAATTTCTTGGAAATATAGTATTTTCATTACTTCTTCAAGAAACAAACAACGTTCTCGTGATATGCATGGAATTGAAAATTTTCTTACTTCCTACGCTGTATAAATGGTAATCTCCAAAACATATTAGTAATTACAATCTTTGTTTGATTGGTGCAAATATTCAGAGACGGTGGGATTGTATTACACAGGAATGCGCCTTGTAATCTACAACTGGATCAGATTTATAATTTACAAACATGGAAGGGGTTAATATCCTTGGTAAACGAGCAATTCTCCACGAAAAAGGCTCGGCTAACACTATTATAAAAAAATATGCGTGATAAGATGTTTTAAGATACATTAAACTCAAGTTCAGACTTTTTATATGAAAATTTGATTTGTTTGTTTTGGTGTAATGTTATTTTAATAAATTATTGAAATGGATCAAACAATTATTGAAATAATTATTGATTTAGGTTTAAATTTATTGAATTTAAAATTATAAATTAGTTGAGATTTATAAACAATATTGATGATGATGATTAATTTATTTTAAAAAATATTATTTTTCATTAAATTTTTGTTTTTAGATGAAAAATTGTTTGTTTTCCTATAATAATTATTTTAATTATTGATTTCTGTTTAAATTTATTGAATGTAAAATTATAAATTAGTTAGATTTTATAGAAAATATAAATTTATTTTTTTTAAATATTATTTTTCATTAAATCTGTATTCCTTGGAATTGCTTTCTGTGTGATATACCTAGATCTATGTAATTTTATTTCAACTTTCAAAATTATGGAATAGTCACTCTCACTACTTTTGTTTTATATTTAAGCTATGCATAAATAATATATTAAGTGTTACATAATTATTTTAAATTTTTACTTCAACTTTCAAAACTATGGAGTAGTCACTCTCACCACTTTTCTTTTATATTTAAACTATGCATAAATAATACAATAAATCTTACATAATTATTTTAAGTTCTTACTTTTACTTTGAACTACATACAATTATTACATTAAAAAACATTTTTAAAAAACAAATATAAACAACTTTGCTGCTATTTTAATATTAATTCAATTAATGCTTAATAATTTATAAAATTAAAATAAATTTAAACTTATTAATAATAAATAATAAATTAAAGTAAAACAAATTATTATTATTATAATATAATATTAAATTAATATAATACATATTGTAATTATTATATAATATGATGTTCGATGTTCCATTAACTTAGAATGCCGCTTTAAACAACGAACTAAATGATGCGATGTTGATCGCCATGCCCTTTGCATTACCAAATACTATATTTGTGATACTAGCAGCACAACCGGTAACTTGGTGCTAGTGAAAGTTGATAGGTATTAGTTGATTTTGATATGTAAAAAAATAAAAGAACCTAACATAGTAAATAACTGATACAGTCAAAATGTTAGACGTAGTGAAAACCAGGCGCACTAAATAACCTAGTGAAAGTTGATAGGTATTAGTTGATTTTGATATGTAAAAAAATAAAAAGTTTATTACTGAGATTAACTTAATAATAATCCATGAAATCATTAATAATAAATGATTTAATAATAATGGATGAAATCATTTATTATAGCAAATGCAAATGCAGTTATTTAGTGCCCTTGGTTTTCACTATGTGTAACATTTTTACTGTATCGGTTATTTTCACTGTATTGGAATATTTTAAATACTAGCATATCTTTTATATTAATGTTGTTAATTGAGATTATAAAGATACTGCAATTAAAATGATTGTATTTGAACTTTGAGGGATGTTTCAATTGTGATTATAAAGATATTGTAATTAAAATGATTGTATTTGAAGTTGCTTCATTATTTTGATAATGTTTGGGTCATCCCCAAGGCATCTCAACTTGTATAAAGGAAACATTGAACGGTTCACCACTTCGGTCCACCTAAACGGTGTGCCCACTATCATCTATAAGCAAAGACATTACATAAAGCTCTTAAAGCACCAATCTTACCTCTCTGAATGTCTCTAAACAAAGGTTTCTATTTAGTAGAATTAACATACTTAATTATTTTTAAAAGACATCCATGTTCTTTATGAAGTTGTTATTTTTCTCAACATTACTTAGCATACTAATTGGTTGTGGATAGGTCATCCACATTATTGGCTAAGCTATGCATTTTACTCAAAATTGCTTACTCGAAGTCATTTTTAAACACTATCCATGTTATTGACAAAGTTGTCGGCTTTCTTAACATTTAAGTAATATTAATGTATTTATATGTGACAAAACTCACTAAAGCCACTTTAAGAACCAATGAGAGACGAACCCCTATAATTTCAACATTCCCTTCATACCTAATTTCTTCTATGTGTCCAAAAAGTTAATTGATTTATGTATTGTATGTAGTAGATATTAAGTTTATGTTCACAATAAAAGGGGACCCTCGAAGCATGAGACATGTGAATTTTATTACTGAGGTTTGCACCTCGGAAACCCTGAGGTAGTGCTGACAAAAGCATAGGCATGTCTCAATGAAAGCAGTGAAGAATTGGGCATGTCATATATTGGACGGATTGAATTATCTTTGTAATCATAACCCTTGCATAATTTATAGAGATCTGAATGACAACAATATATTTTTGAATGGTAATATTGGTGTTCTGAAGATCAGGGATTTGGATTTTGTTGTTATCATGGAAAATGATCATGCTGCACACACTATCATTGGTACATCAAAATTCATGGCTCCATAATTATATGAAACGGATTATAATCAACATGTAGATGTTTATTCCTTTGGCATGTGCTCACTGGAGATGGTCACTCTAGAGATTCCTTACAATGAGTGTAGTAATGTTGCTTAGGTTTATAAAAAGGTGAGTTTTGGTAAAAGGCATGCATCATTGCAAAAGATTACCAATTAAAAAATGAGGCAATTTATTGAAAAATATTTGGTGGCAATGTACTTGAGGCATTTTGCTATAGAGGTTCTGACAGGCCCTCTTTATAGAGGACTCCAAGTGAGAACCTAGTAAATGTACAAGCTAGACTCTCTACTCTATCAAAATGAACTTGTATAAGAATATTTTGTGTTTTGCTACAAGTTTGTGCATCTTAATGCAAAACAAATCACATAATTTATTATGTAATTTCTAGAGTTTTGGAATTTTGTACTAAATTAGGACATTGGATTTAAGATTATCACATACATTTCTAGATGATAAAGTAATCAAATATCAATACAAATGAAATTAGGAACAAAACTACTTAAATGTGTCTCTTAAAAATATTTTAAAATAGTACTTATATGTAGCCCAAAGCTAAAAGCTAAAATAATTATAAAATACTTGAAACTTTAATAACACATTACTTATGCATAGTCTAAAAGAAAAATAGAAATGAAAATGAATACCCCACTTTTTGAAAAGTTTAAGTAGATGTTAATAACTATTAACAATGTCACATATGTAAATTAAAGTCTTGAAAACCCTTTTAAAATAAATTGATAAATAAAAATTGTAATATATTAGTCATATCCATTACACTTTATTATTCTAGTAAACTTGCTCTTCTAAACTTTTAAGTAAGAGATTGTCAAAGCTACTTAATATTACCTAATTAATTTTAACCTAATCAATAGTAATATTATATATTTATATAGATAAATAAAGTTGTTATATTGAATTTTAAATTCATTTAAAATTTGAAATTTACACATAGATTTTGAAAATAATGTATAATTTTCATACCCTTATATGAAGCATTTACCTTACATTAAATAATGATAAGTTTCTTGAGACTTTTATTAATAAATTTTAGGAATGAGCACAACTTCCTAATTTCTAATATGCTTGAACCTTTTGGAAGTTAATAAGTTTGTCTCTCTATCCAACTTCCCGTATTACTCGGTGGAAACTTGGCTTAGATTAGCTTCCCCCATCCAACCCGGTGCTTCACAGATCTGGAAAAACTTAATGAGGTCACTTTCTATTATTACTCGATGGATCAGTTGGAAGCTCAAGAATGGCACCTCCATTATAATTGGGTTGGATAAAATATTGGGAGTTGATATTTCTTCCTTGTTATCGCTCGAGCTTCGAGGGGTGCTAAAGGCGTGCAACATCACATATTTATACCAAGCCTCTGTGTAGACCTCTCTGGGCTTCATAACAAACCAGTGGAAATCTAGTGAGGAGTTGGATCTCACCGATTATCTAGCGGCCGAATGGGTATCCTACTATAAGGAACTCATTCTCTCGAGAATTCAGTTACAACCTGTTGATGATTTGCTTATTTGGATAGATGGTGATCACTCTGAGGTCTTGACAGTCAGAAATGTTTATAATGCTCTAGCTTGGGAATATTAGCCAAACACAGTCACAGGATGGAGAAGGACTTTTTGGACTTGGGAGATTGCTCTTAAAGCCAATTTTTTTATGTGGCTGGCTCTGGAGAATAAAATTCTCACCTGAGATAATCTGAGGAGAAGAGGTTGGGAAGGCCTTAGTGTCTGTTCACTATGTTTCAAGGAGGAGGAGTCGATCTTTCATATCTTTGTCAGTCGTCCTTTCACGCTACAAATATGGAATTTCTTGGCTATTGAATTTAAATTCTCTATAATTTGGGGAGGTAATTCATTGTTACTTTGTTTTGAAACTTGGCAAAAAAAGGAAAATGAACTCTGTAGTCTACCTACAGTGACGTGCTAGATTATTTGGCTGCTTAGAAATAAGTACATCTTTGAATCTACTATACCTTCTGTCCAGGGAGCTTTATTTTAGATCCATGGTTTGATGGAAGGCCCAACTGCGCTTATCCTTTATACTCATGTCCCCAAAAGGATAAGGAAACCTCCTGATATATTTTTTCCAAATATATGTTGGTTCGATGGTGTTGCGCAAAATAATGGTTCTATGAGTGGTGTTGGAGGTCTTATTAAAATTGGGGAGAACATTTCCTATAGGTGGACTTTCAACTGTGGTATGGGATCGAATACTAGGGCCGAGTTCCTTAGAACTTGGGCTACCTTAACACTAGCCTATAGACTTGACCTTGAACAACTACAGGGTCTTGGGGATTCCAAGATTGTGATAGTCTGGCTAAACTATAAGTGCAATTTTTTTGTTACTTCTCTTACTCGCTGGATGGAGAAGATAATGTCTCTTATCCCCCTATTCAAAGATCTAAAGTTTGAGCACATTTATAGGGAAGAGAATTGGGATGTTGACTCACTTTCAAAGAAAGCACTCTTGGTCCCGGAAGGTAGGATTCACTTCTCCAAATGGTAGGATGGCCAGGAGGGCCCCCCACTCACACTCCACCTTTATATATGAGTTGTTGATGATAGGGGAATAGATCGCTTTCCTTTTTGTATCTGATATCTGTTTGTTCATCTGCTGGACTCATGGCAATTAGTCTACATCTTTAATATTATGGATTGTCATAGAGAGGAACTCTGGACTGTAATTTTGGAACTATGTATACATCACATCCTGATGGGGTGGTGTTTTTTTCTGTTGGTGAAGGCTTGTATTTGGTTTTGTATTTGGAGCTCTGGTACTCTTTTTGAGAACACCATATATATAATATATATTGAGAAATTTTCTAGTGGAAAAGTTTGTTTCTCTATCATTTTATTATAAAAAAATATGCTTGAACTTTTTTGAAGTTAATAAGTTTGTCTCTCTATCATTTTATTGTAAAAAATGTAAAATACCCACTTCATCTATATTAATTACTCTTTTGCAAATAAGCTTGTAGTGTACTTTTATATTAATTAAAGTTAAATCATAATTAATACCAACATAGATCCATCTTAAGCATCAAATCTCTTGAGGTGCAAATCTTTAAAGTGTCTTCAAGTTTTGCACTCTAAAAAAGGTTTGTACATTAATATTAATATTAATATGTATGAGGGGTTAAGATGTATCTATGCTGGTTTAATACATTAATATTAAAGTATTAAAAAATATTAATATTAAAAAATATTAATATAGTTTCTTATATATTACAACATCCATATATTAATTAGATATTGATATTATTATTATTATTATTATTATTATTATTATTATTATTATTTGAGCCAACTTTATTATTATAGTTATAATATAACATAACACTTAACATTTTAAGCCTAGACATCTCCTCTATACATGACTATAGAGCTTCAGAGCAATGATTGAAAAACACTTTAAAATGTAGAATTTATTCATATAAAAAAAGTTAATTCACCATTATAAAAAGACTTTAATGTATTTACATTTATGATAAAACACTAAAATACTCTAGAAATTGATAAAATTATTTTTAATAACTTTATTGTATTAATTTCATTTAATTCTTAGTTAGGTTTAGGGGGCAAAACTTTTCAAATTAATCTTAAAATTATTTTTTAATAATTTTACTATATTGATTCCACTCATGTTTATTAAAAATATGTGGGAAACAAATTTCAACTTGAATTTAAATTACTTAAAAAAATAATTGGGAATTTTTTTTAAAATTGAATTTAAATTACTTACAAAAATAATTGGGAAAAAAATAATTTAAAATTAGATAGTTTCATAATATTTTCTAATTCAATAAAAGTACAAAATTTCCTTTATAATTTTATTAAAATGTATTTTCATAATATGATTGGTTATCTGAAGATAATAATAAAATATTTATTCTGCCCTGGATGGGGTGACACGCGGCGATGCCTCGCCACATGGCTCAGCATCAAGCCACAGCTTAAATGTTGATGGCCGCCACCCATCCTCTCCGCATTTACAATGGTAGTCGACCATTACAGCCGCTATACGGAGGAGGGACTCCTCCCTCGCGTGAAAGCTCTCGCTCAGACCACACTCAATATGACAGGGTTAATGGGAAGCCAGGTGAATCTGTCATTTGGTAATTCAAAAATTTGAGAGCCTGGACAGAGTTGGTTCGCTCTCATTTTGGACATCCCCGCCAGTTGGGAGCTCTGGTGCAGCTCTGGTTCCCTATCGTCTTGACTCACTTTCGTTTCGGTGCATTCTCTCTGTATTTTTATCCACCCCTTATCAACAATGACTAGGAAGTGGGGCAAGCCTCGCCGAGGCTTGGCCTAGTACACCCACAAAGAGCAAAGGAAAAAGAGGAAGAACCTAGAGCGCGCTCTGTCGACGACGACTTCCATTCTTCGGTAGAGGGCATGCACTGACCAATTGGCACTACACGCCATTATCGCTGAGCCTAGGACAGAGCGTAGCATTCATACCATGGCAATTGAGTTTGGAAGCAGTCTGGAGGGAGGCGCTGCAGACGAGTTTCCAACTTGCTATGTAGACGAAACGTTGTACGTGGAGGAATTAGTGACCACCCTGGAACCCAAATCCATGGCGACGGATTTACAGGCTGGTAGCGGTCCTAAAGAAGAGACGGCAGATGAATTCCTTGTTTGTATCATTGAAGAGATATCGTGGACGGGTGACTACAGCCCCACCAGCCATGCTGAGAAGGCAACGAACGAGGACAAGGCTCGGGACAATGCTTGAGCAGAAAGGAACGTGGATGAGACCAGAGCAGGGATGAAGGTAGATGTGGCCAGAGGAGGACTGAATGTGATCAAGGCCAGAGCAAGGATGAATGTGGAAGTGGGGAATGAAACCTTCAACGACGTAGGTAATCATGACTTGCATGGTCCACTCCTCCGTGCCGAGCATCTGGCTCTGGTGTTCGAACTCTGAGGCCACATGGCAGACCAGGAGCACAGAGCCCTCCTCATGGGACAACGTCTGGACTTTCTCCTTGACGCATACTCCAACGCTCCAGCAAAGAGGAAATGTCCATTCTGTGTGCAGCCGTTCGCCATCCCAGCCAGGTCCATGTGGCAGACAGGCAAGGGCGACAAGTCACCGGGTATCTAAGTTCTCCTATGCTAGTTTGTTTTATGTTTAATCATGTTGTTGCTACCTGTAAACTTGAACTATGGCCATTTGTCCTGGTTTCCTTCGGGCAGGACAGAGGGAAAAACAGTTTTTAGCTTACCCTCCTAGACTCATCTCACTCCAAACTATGTTGGTTTCCGGTAAAACGACAACATTTTTGGTGGCTTAGGATGACTATATCTCTGTGTATTTTATCAATGTTTCTCTGATAACTTAATATAGCAGGTACTATCTTTTTTACTTAAAAAAAATAAAAAAAAATCTTTATTCTTATAACAAATAAAAATAAAATGGAAAGTTTAAATTTCAACCATAACAAATGAAGTTTTCTACTAATGAAGTTTTCTATTGTTTTATTTGTTCCACTACAAATGGAGTTTTCTAAACCATGCTTGCCCACTTAATTTTCTTTGGCTCAAAATATAATGTAAAGCTCAATGCCTCTTGTGGTTGGGACAAATCTTAAGATTAACTGATTGATATAGTTAAAACAATAAAAAAAAAACTATAAAAAATAAAGATAGGGAGATCACATCAATAACTGCCACTATATTTCTTACATAATGCAAACACATTGGTAGGGATTTAACATAGTCATGGACATAAAATATGGAGGTTTAACCTAGGCTTGGGCAATGTCAAGGGTACATGTCTAATATCATCAATCACATATAACATATATTTTTAATGGGAAAATGACAATGCCAAAGTGATTGGGAGAAGGAAATGTATGAAGCAAGAAAGAGTTTATGCTATTTTCATTATGAAGTTGTGATTGAAGTAGTTAAAGAAAATTTTCTTTAAAGATCTTATATTAACTAGATAAATTAACTTTTAACCATAAATATTGTGGATAATATAAATGAGCTCTCAACTTTTTTTAAGTTTCATTTTTAAAATAAGAACAAACTCTCACAAGCTCCATAGTGAAATGGGGATTAAACAATTCCTAAAACATTATGGGGTTAAAAAAATTATCATGTTTGTGACACTAAGAGGGTTGAAGATGAAAAACACTTTCTCTTAAAATTTCCTATATTACATCCTATAAACCAAATTTAGTGTATTAACCATCATCATCATAATAAATAATTATAATAAATATTATTAAAAATAAGTATATATATGCATGTCTTCATCTTTGTGAATATAATTTAGGTGTGTAGAGTAACACTTCATCACACAACCACTCAAAATTAAATTAAATTCAAGATTTTATAATTATTTATTTTATTTAAATAAGTAATATTTATTTGTTATTATAATATAAATTAATAATTATTTAATATCATAATAA
This sequence comes from Picea abies, assembly GCA_900067695.1. Taxonomy (NCBI): domain Eukaryota; kingdom Viridiplantae; phylum Streptophyta; class Pinopsida; order Pinales; family Pinaceae; genus Picea; species Picea abies. The sequence goes on along the minus strand of CBVK0100020535.1, from coordinate 26,493 downwards.
TATCTTAATTATAATTATTAAAATGATAAAATAGTTAGAATTATCTAAATTAATCAAATAAAAAGTATTTGGTATATTAATAATCAAATACCTACACGTGTATTTTTATTTTGCTTTATTTTTTTTTTCAAATTTTACTTCTTTAAACAAACATTGTATTTATTTATTTTTTCATATTTTCACAAACTTAATTCAAAAACTATGGCAAAAGTGTCAATAGGATTTTCACAAAAACACATATAGTGGATTAAATATGTAAAAGACCAAAAAAAACAATAATTTTCCACAAAATATTTATAGTTAAAAGTTAATTTATGTCTTTCCAAAAATCCTCACTATTTATCTTAATTGCAATTACAACTGCATAAACTCTTTTTTACTTCGTCATAATGAAAATACCATAAACTCTTTCTTGCTTTATTTTATATTTCTTTTTCTCAATCACTAAAACATTCCCATTTATTAATTAAAAAGATATGCTAGTTTTATTTATAAATAATATTTTTTACCAAAAAATATTCTATTTACAACCACATTTTATTTTATAATAAAAGTTATTAACTCCACCCCAAAATGCACAAATTACAGGTAAGTCGAGCAACCCATATTAACCAGAATGACATAAAAATTAAATAACACATATCCATTATAATGTTAAGCATACATATTCTTGTTTAATAAATTATTTTATTATATCATTAAAATTGTAAATGGTAAATGATAAAGATCGACAAACTTGATGTTTAAAGTTTGGTGAAAATTAAAATTTGACTTAAAAATAAAAACACAAAAGATAATAGAATAAATATTTTTTTAAATTATATAATATTTAAAAAAAGAAAAATATATATTTAATAATTAAAACTTTCTTAAATTTCAAAATATGGAAAATATATTGAATAAAGAAAAAACAAATTTTTAATTTCAAATTAAACTAACTAACCCATGAGAACTCCTTAAACCTTTATCAACATGTTAAACCGAGAGCCTTCCAACCACTCCACTTAGAGTCTTCTTTGAAAGTGCATCCGCAGCTGTATTGTGAATTTTGGGAATATGGCGGAAGTTTATGATGGAGAAGTTGTTGGACAACTTCATCGTTTTTTGCTTCCATCCTTCAATGTGGACTGAATGGAGCTTACTATTATGATTTATCCAATCAATTATACTTTTCGAGTCTCCTAAAACCAGGATATGGTTTAAGGACCAAACAGTAGCAAGGGTGAGTGAAACCCATAAGCCCATGAGTTCGTCTTTGGTGTTTGATCCCGCACCACAGTTTAAAAACCAATTTGTCGTCCTTGACTGATGAGATTTGAAAGTACCTCCTGCCCCACAACAGAGACCATTGGACTGGGCTGCACTGTCAAAACAAATAAGAGTATAGCCCTCCGCCAAGTGATCAACACAAGCTTTGATTGGGATCGATTTTAAAGAGGACGGTTGCCAGTGGAAGGAGGAGAGGATTCTATGCAGAACCGTACGGACGCTTGGTGGCCGATCCTCAAATAAAACATGATTTCGCTCGATCCATATCCACCAGCAAACGAGAGCTGCCAACGGAAGAGGGGCCGGTTTGACCTTTTGCCAAAATGAGAAGCATTCTGTTAATGAGTCGCCCTTCCAATCGATCTGTAGAGAAAAATGTTGAGTAATACGAGTCCAAATAAACGCTGAGAATGTGCAATGGATCAAGAGATGGTTTAAATCTTCCGTAGCTCACTTGCACAGGGGGCAGCGGTCGGGTCCCTGCCAACCTCTTTTTTGTAGCGCCTCCCAGGTGAGCGGTTTCTGCTTAACACACAGCCAACAAAAAATATGAAACTTTAGTGGTATCGACCACTTCCAAATTGAAAGGAGCCACGGGTCCTCAACACTATCAGCAAAGGAAGGAAGGAGGGCCGCATAGGCATTTTTAACAGTTAGAAACCCAGATGCGTCTCCCCCAACCCACAGAAATGAGTCAGGTGTGTCAGAGAGTGAGATACCTGCCGATTTCAAAGCTGTTGTGTAAGCATCCCATTCCAATGCTAACTGTCTCGGGAGCTGGAGGTCGCTGCTGTGGATCTATGCGTCGGGGAGAAGATGAGAAAAAGCTGCCACTTTTACCTGTGCCAGGAACCTGAGATTAAAAATTGTGAGCTGAGATCTGAGGGGGGGGCGAGAGAATGGAGAGGTTCTCCAAACCAAGGATTTTATCCCTGCCGATTAGAATTTCAGAACCTGTACCAGGCTTCCAACGAAGGCAATGTAAAACCACCGGTGAGGCATTGATCAGACCCTTCCAAAAGGGTGAGGCTCGTCTCAGCTCGAGAGAGGGATTTCTTAACCAAAGGAGGAGAGGAAGGGAATCAAGATATTTATCTGAAATGACCCGGTGCCAAATACTGTTATGGGTAATTGCTCTCCAGAATGAGTAGGCCAGGAGTGTCGTGTTGAAAACTGAAAGGTTCATGAGCCCCCAACCCCCTTCCTTTTGGGGTCTTGAGAGGGACTGCCAGCTACAAAGGTGGTATCGGTGCTTACCAGCAAGATCATTCCATAGGAAATTGAAAGAGAGCCTTCGAAGTAAAATAATGATTTTGTTTGGGATATGCTCAAGAGTCATCCAGTAGACAGCTAGCCCCTCAAGCACCGATTTAACTAAAATGAAACGCCCACCCAGGGACAACCACTTATTACACCAAAAGCCAATCTTTCTTTTGAACATAGCCACAAGCCAGCGCCAATCTGCAGAGGTGGAGGCTCCCGGCTTCAGCCTATAACCCAGATATCTAAGACCTTCTTTTAAATCAAGAAAAGTGAAGGGGATGGAGTTCTTGAGCAGCGAGAGCTCAGCTTCCGATACTCCCCAATAATGGACCGTGGATTTTAAAGAGTTGATGGACAGTCCCGAAACGGTGCAGAAGACATGAAGAACATCTAAAATAACAAGCCACTCTGTACAGTCAGCTTTTGACATCAGGAGAATGTTGTCGACGAACATGAGATGAACAATCTTAGTGAGTTTTGAAACTTTTAAACCAGAGATTTTATGTTCGGAGATGGACTTTGAAAGGAGAAGGCTAAGGCTTTCCATAATGAGTAAGAAGAGATAAGGAGAGAGTGGGCATCCCTGCCGGAGCCCCCTTTCACTTTTGAATAAATTAGTCACCTCCCCATTAATCAGCACCGTGAAATTTTCACTTGTGACACAAGCCAGAATCCAATCAGTGAAATTGACTCCAAATCCCGCTGAGTGAAGGATTAGTCTCAAATAATCCCAGTCAATGCTGTCAAAAGCTTTTTTAAGGTCAATTTTCATGATCAAAGCCTTTAGGTTTTTCTGTTTTATGGAATGGATGCACTCATGGGCAGCTCCTATGACATCTTGTATTCTCCTACCCTTTAAAAACCCAAGCTGTTCAGCTGACAGACTTTTTTCCAGAAATGGCTTCATGCGGTTTGAGATGACTTTTGATACCAATTTGTACATAAGGTTGCACAATGAATTTGCTCTGTAGTCATTGAAAGAGACTGCATTTTTTTCTTTGGGGATCAGTGCCAGGAAGGTGGAGTTAACACAATTTGAGATATTTCCTTTGATGCGAGTGTCTTCAACCATCTGTAGTAGACTCGATCCAACAAGATCAAAAAAGTGGGAGAAGAAATCTGTCATCCAGCCGTCGGGCCCTGGACTTCTCTCCTTTTTGAAGTGTAACAAAATATCCTTTAGCTCCGGAAGGGTGACTTGTTTAAAGAGATCGGAAGCCTCAGAGACTGATACCAGTTTTGGGTAAAGACTGGAAGTAGTAACTTTCTCATGAAGAGAAGGATTCCTGTCAACTTTGAACAATTGCTCGTAATATGTGACCGCCTCAGCTTTGATGGCCTCTTGGCCTCGAACGGTCTCATCACGATGACTTTGAATGGACCAGATTTGTTTTTTGTTCCTGTTATAACTTGCCAGATTATGAATTTTTTTTGTATTGGAGTCTCCCCATTGAAGCCAGGTCGCTCGACTACAGAGTCTCCAAGCCTTTTCCTCTTCCCTCAAAATGTGATCTCTGCACCTCTCAAGTACTTTTAAGGAATCAGAATCCTCCAAAGTCAGTGCTGCTGAGGTTGAAAGGAGAATAAGCTTATTAATCTCCGATTCCATATTTTTGAGGAGGGCCACCTCTGCACGCTTCTTTAGAATACACCAGCACTTTGAACGAGCTTTTAAAACCTTTAGTTTCCAATGAATGCGCATCTATGGGTTAATTTCAGATGGAAGTGGGGATCTGTCCAAGTCGAATGGACCAGATCAGAGTAATCAGCAAAATAAATCCAGTGGTGATTGAGCTTAAAGGGGGAAGCGAAGAGCTGGAGAGGGAGGTTCAACTTTAGGAGAATGGGGGCGTGGTCCGAGAAAAAAGGATACTCCACCCACGAAGAAGGGAAGGTTGAGAATGTTAAGAAGGTTTCAGAGATTAAGAAATGATCAAGTCGTCTGGCTATGGCCTCGTTCCCAGAACGCCCATTTCGCCAAGTGGGAACAATTTTATTCGGCAAAACATCGATGAGATTCTTGGACAAGAAGAGGTCCCTGTAAAAAGCTTCTCCAGGACCTGACGAGGAAGATCCTCCCCAATGTTCATCTATAGAGAGCATGATATTTAAATCACCTCCAAGAATGAGGTTGGGGATGGTTAGAATACCACTATTTACAAGAAGCGTCCAGAACTGCAACCTGTTCTGACATGGGCCATATACATTTAAGAACGCTATTTCTTGATTGGTAGCTAAGAAGCATCCAATCAACAGTAAGCCACCACAGGTGAGGAAGGGTACCAGGTCAAAGAAACCTGGATCCCAAGCCACTAACAAGCCACCAGAGTTGTCGATGGCATTAACGACTATTGAAACCCAAGAAGAGCGAAAGGAGTGTAAGAACGCTCTGGATTTTTGTTCAGATGAGAGAGTCTCTTGGAGGAGGATGACATTTGGATTAGTGTGTTCGAGAAGTTTACGGAAGGAGGCTATCTTGAGTAATCCTCCGATTCCTTGCAAATTTAGAGAGAGCACAATCATTTAGAACGAGCTATGGCCTTCAATGCTCTAAGGGCCTTTCCATTTTGTGCAGGGTCGATAGGTGTTGACTGTAGGGAGTTTTGAACTTCCTTCTTTTTTCTGGAACTTCTTGTTTGTAGAGGGGATAGTTTGACACCCAAGCCTCATGACCATGCATAAGATTTTTGATCTTTATATGTTTGTTGAGTAGAAGAAGCACCCGCCGCCGATGAAGAAGGGATGAGTTCGTTTCCCCGGAAAATTTGTAGCTGAGCTGCGGGATCCGACAAGAAAGGTGTAGACGCAGAGTTCAACATTGCCATCATCGAATCCTCGGTTTCAAACGGCTGACTAACGCCTAGAGGTAAATCTTGTGAAACTAATGGTTCAGAGAAGGGGTTAGGAGAGCTGGGTTGTTCGGCCAGCTGAGGCGAAGTAGGAGGTTGCAAAGGAGATAAATGGGTAGTTGGGAGAGTGGATACCTCGCTTCCAATCGGTTGACTAAAACCCAAACGTGTTGCTTGTGAGTCTAACGGTTCAGTGTAAGGGGTAAGGGCACTGGGCTGAACGGACGGCTGAGGAGATGTAGAAGGTTGCAGAGGGGGTAGATGGGTAGTAGGGAGAGTGGGTTCGTAGGTTGGGTGAGGGAAGGAATCGAGCGAAGTGTTAGGTGAGGAGGAAGTCTGTGTCTTCTCTAGATCAGGAGAGTGGGAAGAAGTAAGTGGGTTAGAGAGCCAGTGTGAGCGATTAATGGTTCCCCTTTCAACTGCAGTGAGAGAGTTAAAGAGAGAAGGACATAGATAAGAAATTTTAGTCGTCAGGGAAGCAGGTTGGCCAAGTAAGGGAGGGGAAGGTGGGTTAGAGGGTGGAGCCGGGAACTCTAGAGAAGGGTCAGCGGCCAAATAATCTGGAGGGTTAAGATGAAGGTCGTCTTCTTCGGAAGGAAAGGACCAGGACTTACCCGGACAGGTTCGGTGGAGATGGCCAGTTTCTCGGCAGTTGTTGCAGCAGAAAGGAATGTCGAGATAGTCTAGGGTCTGTAGAGACTTCCGACCTCTCCATTTGATCTCAAGATTTTCTGGCAGACCAGCAGTTATGTCAATCTCAACCAGTACCCTGCCCATCTTCCTCGAGGATCCTGTAAGTAATGAACTTCCCCAAAGAGTCACCTATAGCTCTGATAGCTTCTTTATTCCAAAAATGTAGAGGGAGACCCGGGAGCAGCACCCAAATATGTTTGAACTGAAAGTAGTCGGTGTCCGGGTTGAAAGCCATTCGCCAATGCTTAAGCATGAGGCTGCTTCCCCCTAAGACCCAAGAAGTGGATAGTAACAGAGAGGCATCTTCAGGGGTTCTGCAAAGGAAGCCGAGCCATCCTTTTCTAAGATACAGGACTTACGGGCAATAACCTAGGAGTGGAACCCATTCAGTCTTTAACCAATCCTCGAGAGGTTGTGGGTTCAGAGATTTGTAAGAGATGCGACCTACCAGGGCACAAATAGACATCTTACAGAGATTTTCAAGGCCCCCTCCGTCACCCACTATCAAACGCTTGGTTTTCCTGTTAGACTTCCAAGCCTTGCGACCAGAGGAAGCCACTCGGAGAGAGGAAGGAGGGATTTTTTGGACATCCGGTACAGAAAAACAATTTGTAAGGTTTGGGAGAGTTCTATCGGAGACAGGAGGAGATGGTCTCGGGAGAAGAGCATTTTTTGGTGGGGGAGGGCCTGACACAACTGGTGTAGCAGAGGTAGAGGAGGGGCTGTGAGAAACAGGCTTGGGGGGGAGGGTCGCATTGCTTCTTTCCAGAGAGTCCACATGCTCGAAGAAACCGACCTGTTTCCATAAGAGTTCGTCAGATGGATTCAAAAGTGCGTTGGTTAGCGAGTCCATTTTTGAAATAGATCTGGGGACCGCTGTAGGCCCACTTGGTCGCAAAGGTTAGGATAAAGGCTGGTCAGTGCGGAGGTTTTTCAAAAGGTTGGGGCAGGCATCTGTAGAGACAAGAAAGTCAGACCAAGACAGTGGAGCTCAGTCCAAGACAGAGGAGCAGTCTCTATCAGAACAAGAAGACAGAAAGGAAAAATAGAAGGAGTTTACGGTTCGATATAAGACAAAACAACACATTCAAGAAAACGACTTACAACAGGCGTGAGGAGAAAAGACGGAACCCAATCGGGGAGAATCAATGGAGAGTGAGGTGGACTACGGTTCAGTCTAAAGCCCTGTATCTAAGGATGTTTGGATCTAAGAATGTCTGATTCTAAGGATGCCTAGATCTAAGGATGTCTGGTTCGCCTGGATCGTCATGTCTCATCATCTAGTTATTTCGTTTCTTGCAGCTCCTTGATATCCAAGAGGTTTTCAAAAATCACCATTAAAATTTATTCACTCCACAATTTATTACTTACTTTTGTCTATATACTAAATGTTGATATGTATCTAAGATTTTCATTATTCATTTGTCTTTCACCTATATATTAAATCATTATTCATTTATATTTTTTCTAAATTTTAATTTTCACTAAATTAATTTACATAAATTTTAATTTAATCTGTAAAATCATTTAACATCAATTTTAACATTTAAAAAATATTAAATTGAAAAAAAATTTATAATTTAATAGTAAACTCAACAATGATGAGTTTAATATTATAATTATACTATGAGATTCTAATACTTCTTTTCAAAAAAAATTAATGTTCATACAAATACAACATAAATATAATTTTCTTTTCAAAGTATTTTGTAATGTTCATACCAGTACAACATAAATATAATTTTTTTCTCAAAATCCTTTTATTAATGTTCATAAAAGTAAAACATAAACATAAACTTCTTTTCAAAATCTTTTTAATCTTCATAAGAAGTAAAACATAAACACAAACTTCTTTTCAAAAGTTTTTTTAAATGTTCATACATGTACAACATAAATATAAATTTTATTTTAAAATATAACCTTCAAAGTTACTTTTTCAAAGATGTCATGCTTATCTTATATAAAACATTATTTTTTAAAAATTAAGTGAAGAAGTAGAATACAAATTCTATTCTTCAATATGGCATTCAGACTTACGTAATCATATCTTTAACATTTTCAAAGATAGGGGCCATCCTTGAGTGAGCAGGACCTGTATGAAAAGGCAGGCCATGTGTTGTCTTAATATTCGTGGCCATCTCTTGACAGTAGCAGGCCATGTGCTTCCCAAAACAATTTGTCGTTCAATTGAGGGAATATGTTCACAGGTGAAGAATGCTCTGACGACATATCTCATTCTACGCATGTACATTCCAAATGTTATTTAAATTACAGGAAAACAATTAATATCAAAAACAACTTTGGCAAGGAAGTCAATAAGAAAGATGATGTGGCAAGAGGAGATAGATTCAAAATTGGAGGGCAGTTTCGAAGGATAATATAGGTGGAAAGTAATGGTTGTTTTTGAAAACCTATCAACCTGTTGACAGGTTTTCTGCAAAAGCTCTCCCTAAAATATGCCTTCGGCATAGTTAAAACCCTCTTAATTAAAAAAATTATTAAATTTGATGATTCTCAATAAATATACACATGTCGACATAAAGATTGCTCCATCAGAGCAAAGTAATGCAAGCCTTAAAACTATATTTGTCCATCAGATAAAAGTAATGCAAGCCTTGAAATCTTCATGTGACCCAAGTCCATTGTTAGGTATATTTGATTTGTACCTTTTTCGTTGACCTCTTTCCATCACCCCCCACCGACGATCTACCCGACTGACCTCCGCCCCACCTCTGACGTACCGACGACTCATGTCGGAGCTTCGTAGTACAGTCGCCAATGTCAGTGAACTCTAATGGTAGACCTTTGGAGTACACCTACCACAGTCTCCTGACGACGATCAATAACCAGCTTGTTGCGTAGGGGTTGGTATATATACCGTCGGATTGTCTTGATATATATGCCAATATGCCACGATATGTCAATATGCCACGATATATCTGATGCGGTTGGTATATATATAGTCAGATTGTCTTAATATATAATGTCAAGATATATTCAATAGTGTATATACCAACTGCCACAACATTGAATGCTGAGCAACAGGTTGGTTATTGTTCGTTGTCACTCCCCAAACGTGATTAGCGGGTACACCCTAATTGTCGCATAATACGAGAAAACACTGTCACAAAGCTATACTGCAAAACTCACTAGGCATGAATCGCAAATACACCCTAACTGTCACATAATACGGGAAAGTTATTCATATATATATATTTTCAATTAGAAGTAACTGAGGAGAGAAGATTGTTTCCTAGTTAGCCCACTCTTATTTATGTTAGACTCAATTTGAAATTCCAACCGAAGTTGTGTCCTCCCAATCGGTGCTGTATTCAAAAGGTCACATTTATGTTACGGTTAACCATTTTTTTAAGAAGTGCTTTCTTACATTAAAATCGAAATCATGCCACTAACTTGCGTATTGATTGTTCTAAACAGTTTCAGATTCCATGTTGACAATTCCGTCCCGAACTTGGATTTGGACTTTCGTTTGAATTTCAGGGTAGCTCGGATACATCGATCCAAAAACTAATTATGCCAAAAAAAAATTAGTATTTAGATAAAGTTAAAAGAGAATTATATTAAATTTTTTAAATGTAAACGACTTTTAATGGTAATTTTTATAAAGTTATAATTTTTCTCAATTCACGAAAACTTTGATTATAAAAAAATTGTCTTTAAAAGTGGATCAAGACTAAATTTTATCTTTCTGAAAAAACTAGATGAAAGATTGAATTTTCCCACTAAACTAACTAGATGAAAGACTGAATTTGCCCATTAAATTAAATCATGAAACAAATTGTTAACCAATCAAATTGATTTTAATTGGATTTTAATCATTGTAAAGTGTAACAGATCTTAAAGGTAGGGAATTACTTGGTTTGTTTTATAAGTTTGTTTTTATGTTTGAAAAGCTTTAAGATAAACTTTAGTAAATCACCATAGTTTTGATTAGTTAAAATGTTAGGAAAGTAGAAATTGTGATTTAATTTGGGTGTATGGAGCACGTTAAGAGAAAATGTTTATCTTCAACCCTCTTAGTGTCACAAAGATGGCAATTTCTTTCAACCTATGACATTTTAGGAATTGTCTAATGCTCTGTTTCACTATGAAACATGTAAGAGTTTATTCTTATTTTAGCAACTTTGATTTTCTTATTTTAACAATGTTGATTTTCTTCTTTAGGTTAGTCAAAACAAAGAGATACTTTTTAATATGCTAGAATATGGTTGATCACCTCTTTATAGTATCTTAATTTTATTGTATCCTCTAATTTTTTATTGTGTCATAATTTCTCCTTAAATTTAGATGTAATAATATTTTTAATATTATTTTTACTACAGAGTAACCTCTTCCTTTATTTCTCAATTACTTAGCCAAGACTTAGCATCCTTATGCCAACCCCACTTGAGCCACAAGTATTTTTTGTATTCATTTGTTTCCCAATGATTTAACTAAGACTTACATATTTATATCAACCCTACTTGAGCCACAAGTGGTTTTGATTGGAGTTTGAATCAATCTTAGGATCCATTATGTCTTCCAAGTTCATTAAATTTGCGATTATAGGTTATAAAACACTTTTTAATTTCCTTTATCTTTCTTGATGATTCTCTAGAGATGTTGCAGTGCCAAACTTTACAACCATATAAGATAACATGGGTGATGAGAGTCTCAAAGAGAAATTTCCTCTTGTCCAATAACTAGAAGTCCAGTGATTTACAATTGTTTTCAAGTCCATAATAATCTTTCCACCCTCCATTCACCATTTTATCAATGTGATCATTCCAATTAAGCTTTTGATGAAGATCGATTCCTGGATATTTGTATGATGAAATTTTGATGTAAGTGATCTTTTTGGATTTAATTATATTTTTTTTTCCAAAGAAAAAATGTATTTATATTCAAGGTGAAAATAAATGCATTGATCAAGTGCATCAGCACAATCAAAACTAATCCTCCAAGTAGAAGAACTTAGATTAATCTATTCAGGTAGACCTGTCAATCCTCCTAAAAGTTTCCTCACTAGGGATACTCCTTATATAGTAGAGACCTATTAATGAGGGGTTTTATACCTAATATGAGGCTTTATCTAGGGTCTTAGCATGCCCCTCCCCTTCAAACAAGTGTTGTCCTCAACACTTAACTAACCATGGGTGTTTCTGCATGAAGAACTCATCTTCGTATGTCACCTCTTCCACTAGTAGGTTCTTCCATTTGATGAGGTACTCTGTAAGTGCTTGATTTCTCAACAGCTTAATCCTTGTTTCAAGGATTGTTTCCGGTTCTATTATGATTTTCCCTTATTCATTAATCTCTGGTAAAATAGTTTGGATTGGGATCTTGTTGTTGATTACCTTATTTAACCAAGAAACATGGAAGATTGGATGTACATGTGAAGATGGAGGCAAATCCACTTTGTAATTCGTACTTCCAATCCTTTGCAAAACCTTATAGGGGCCATAATATTTGGGTCCTAATTTATTATCCTTCTTTTGTTGCTTGAGAGACATCTGTTTATATGGTTGTAGCCTCAGAAATATCCAATCCCTCACTTCAAATTCCCTTTCACTGTGATGTTGATTTGCTTGTTGTTTCATCCTATTTTGTGCTATAACCAAGTTGTCCTTCAATAGTTTGAGAAGCTCTTTTTGGTTCCCTATGTGGTCCTCCATTACTTGAACCTTTACATTCCCTTTCAAGGGTGATTTGATGGATGGAGGATAATATCCATAAAGTTATATAAATGGGGACAATTTGTATAGAGTATCGAAGGATGTGTTGTATCACCATTCTACCAAGGGAAACCACTTGACCCATTGTGTTTGTTTGTTAGATGGAAAGGAATGAAGATATCATTTTAGACATTTATTCACAATGATCTCAATTTTCCCATTGGATTGAGGATGGTAAGATGAGTTGTGAGCCATCTGAGTACCCAAATGATCTGGATTTAGGAGCGGAACGAACTGATTAACAGACTAAATACAATAAACACGGAAATAGGAAGAATAACACAAATATCCAGTGAACAATATCTTATATTAAATAACGAAATAGGCTGAAACTGTAAAATTGCAGAACTGAAACTTGCTTGAATGGTGGTAGCTATCCATAGGCCCTTTTCATATTACTCATGAATGCCAATACCCTAGATATCCAAAAAATTAACCCTAGAAGGTGAAACGGCAAAAGTCATGTGGGCCCTTTGGGTAAGTTGGTGTAATTTGGTACCTCGACTTTCTAGGGTTGTAACTTTTGCATACGACCTTCGTTTTAGGCGCGTGATAGCCCATTGGAAAGGTCTTTCAGAGAACTACACATTTCTCTGTCAGACTTTGATTGTGGAAAGTAAAAGAAACAACATTTAGGGCCTGAAAACAACCCTGAAAGTACAACAAGATGTGCATGAAAACATAAAAAATAAGCCAATTGGATTAGGCGAGAGGCCACCCATATCCACCTGGAGAATGTGGGAGGCTTCAGAAAGCCCTAGAAGTATAGAACTCACAATTATAAAATCAATACAGAAAGACGTGATGAATAAAAAATGGACACGAGGAGCCAGTTGGAATAGGTGGGTGGCCACCAATATCCACCTGGACCAATCCTCCCCCCTTAGGAAGCAATGGTCTCCATTGCGTTGAGTTCCCCCATTAGGTGAGGAAACTTCTGCTGGATTTGGCCCCGGGTGAGCCACTTGCCTTGGTGTAGGAGTTGCCCTATCTTGACAACCCGATAAAGCTGGATCCGCTGTTGGCGAGTGCTCTTGACCTGTGTGTCCACTATCTGATTGGTGGATGCTTGTTCCATGCAGTTAGGGTTGAGCTCTGTTGGTGTCATATGTTCGACGATCTCAGAGGTGTCCAATAATGGTGGAAAATATGGCTGAAGGAGGTCCACATTGAATACTGGGTGTAGACCAAGGAAGGGTGGAGTGTTGAGCTAAAAATCATTGCTACCCACATCCTTGGTGATAGTGTAAGGCCCATAATGAAGTGGGCGAAGCTTCCGATGGGACCCAGTGAGACGCTCCTTCTGAAAATGTAACCAGACTTTGTTGCCAACCTGAAAATGGTGTGGTACCCTGTGTTGATCATGGCGCTGCTTGTACTTAGCATTGGATTTCTACAAAATATCCTGGACTTGTTGGCGGATGTCCTGGATTCGCTCAATGAATCTGGTGGCTTTGTCAATCAAAGACTGATCAGGGGAAGAGTTTGTCTGTGTGGTGGCAAGAGGAAGTGCAATATCAATGGGTTCCAAGGGTTGGAATCCCAAACCCACCTGAAATGGGCTATGGCCTATGGAACTATGGAAAGCCCTATTATAACTATGTTGGACATATGGGAGACTCTTGTCCCATGTACGAGGATGCTTAGAATTGTACATATGCAGGATGTGCAAAATCATCCGATTGATGACCTCGATTTGGACATCGATTTGGGGGTGGAAAGAAGTGGATTTTGTGAGCTTGGTGTCCAACAGAGACCAGCAACTCAACCAAAAGGTGTTGAGGAACCTGTTATCTCAGTCGGAGATGATGGTCTGTGGTATCCCAAAGTGGACCCAAACTCGTTCAAAGAAGAGCTTGGCAGTATCTGCCACTGTGACATTCTTCTTACAGGCTGTGAGGATGGCCATCTTTGAAAATTGATCAACGACAACAAACACACAGTCATTTTCATGCTTGGTGGATGACAAACCAGACATGTAATCCATGGAGATGGATTCCCATGACTTCTCAGGAATAGGAAGAGGGTTGTATAAGCCTTGCTTCTTGATGGCTGGCTTGGCAATGGTGCAAGCAGTGCAAGATCTGATATACTTGTTGACGTCCTGTTGAAGTTTTGGCCAATAAAAATGTTTTTGAAGAACGACCACAATTTTCTCTATGCCAAAATATCCTGCCACCTGACTGTAGTGGGATTCCCAAATCAGCTTTGCACGCTTTCTTGTAGGAACACATAGATGGCCCAGGTGGCATAAGAGTCTGTCCTAAATGTGAAAATCAGTGACAGTGGTGCATGTACCCTGTAACATCCCTGGCCATCAACCCCACTGCTGGGCAACGCTACTATGCAGAAACAATCTCATACATATATAATATGCTTATAAATAATATGTATTAAATCAATTTAACACATTTATGAAATTTAATCAACAATACAGAGTAATCACAGTATTACTACTAACATACATAATTAAACAAAATTAACAGTAAATATCATTGTAATGGAATACATGATACATTTCAAGACACATACACGAATCACATATAAATTAAGTACATAATTAATACTTATCTTTTAAACTGGTGTAACACCACCAACTGGGTGCAGACCTTCCACGAACCTCCCAACCTTAGACCGCACTGCTCATCAATCTCAACAATAGGTCACCCCTGAGTTGGGACTAAGCTCCACCGGGCAAGGGAATCCTAGGCTAGGCAAGGTCAACGGAAGACACACAGTTTATGAGGAAGGATTCTCTCTTAGGAGCCACTTATGCCCACTACTCACAGACTCTCATTCCCCACATTCCTGTCCCACCCCAAGAATATATACCTTCACTGTCACTCGGATAGTCCTTCGGCTGCTAAACCTCCCTTGCCTTGGGCTTCAGCAACAGGCCGAACCAGAATTCTCTGAGCTCTGTGGCAGCTATAGGACCCCTTCCAGGAGTTCTCACTTCCTTCGCACACTCTCTCACATGGAGAGAGTCGCTCACAATCCTAACAACCTGCCTCTTCAACCACAACCACCTCTCTCACTTGGAGAGAGTGTTGCACACAGGCTTGACAACCTGCTTCTTCAGCTCTGTTCCAGCACAAGGAGGCTAATAGATGGCTCAGCAAGGAACATATGACGGTAACAAATCACACTCATCCAAGGGACTTCCTGGCCACTAAAACCCACAATTATAACACACACATCATAGAAAATTGCTCACATTTCACAGAAAACGCGGGTCAACTTCATAGGTGCGTGCTATGCAGAGGTCCAGTGCAGAGACAAAACGGTTCTCAGGAAGGATTCCAGTGAACTCGGACGGAGTATGGAAGAATCACAAAACAACTCAGGTGATGAATTTCAGGTCTCAAGTGCGTGCATGAATATTGCAAAGGACAAATACAGAGGCCACAAAATTCATAGGAATACACCGGTCGACTTCCGGTTCTGGTTTTCAGGATTACGTGAAAGGAAAATTAAGCAGAGGTCTTTCACAGACTCAAATGGTTCAGACAACCTACGATAGAATGGAGGATGAACCCCTAACTCAGCTCGCTTCAGCTTTTAAGTGCATGCACCCAGGTCGACACTTGTCTTCCTAGAGATGCATGCGTTCTCTTTTGCACACATTGGAGCTGCATGCGTTGCCTCTCCCAGGACTTGGGATAAAAACATGTTTGTCACACACCTTTGGAATAATAATAAATTATTATTCCCAAGGACTTAAGCCCTCAAGATTATCCCTTCTTCCAACCTTTCAACCCCCTCTCCCTTACCCATTATGTGGATGCTTAGTCCCCCATCATGCTTTCTTTGCGGTCGGTCGACACGCAATGATGTTTATATATTATATTAATGATATGCATAATTACATATACAAAATCAGGCTCTTGGCCTTAACACTTAGGCTCTCCGGCCTAATAAACACATAAGCCCCACCAGCTTATCAATACTCGGCTCACCAACCTACAAAACATGATTACAGTTCATAAACATGATTACAATTCATAATATATCTGGGGCACTATCAGGGGATATTACAATCCCCTCCCCTTATTTTTTCACTTTCCTCAGTGAAACTCTTTACACAACATTAGCAAGATTTTCAAAATCTTCAAAAAGATGCAGGTATTCTGCCCACATAGAATCCTCATGCTCCCATGTCGCGTCCTTAGGACCATACAAGGTTGTAACGTCCCCGACCATCAACCACACTGTCGTGCAATGCTACTTCGTGGAAACATTCTCATACTTATATATATAACATGCATATTAAATCAAATTAACAGATTTATCTAAACAATACAAAGTAATCACAAGATTACTGCTAACATACATAAGTAATGGAATTCACATTAATTCATAACTACAATGGAATACATGATAATATTGCAAGCATCACAGACATGCATTTTAATTGAAATTAAACACATGCATATACTTATCTTTGAAACTGTAGTAACACCACCAACCATGTGCAGACCTTCCACGAACCTCCTAGCCTTAGACCATGCTACTCATCACGCTTAGTAGTGGGTCACCCCCGAGCTAGGACCAAGCTCCACCCGGGGCAAGGAAATCCTAGAATAGGATGAAGTTACAGGAAAACTACACAGAGCATCCGAATGGATTCTCTCCAGGAGCCTTCTTACACCCACTACTCACAGACTCTCACCCCCCACATGCATGTTCCACCCAAGAGTATACACCTTCACAAGCACAATCCATCGGTGCTTCACCTCCAACTCTGGTTCTCGACAACAAGCCGGGTCATGAATTATCAGAGCTCTATAGCTAGTGCTTGACTCACTCTAGGAGAAAACCACTTCCCAAAAAACTCTCTCACCTAGAGAGAGCTACTCACAGGCCTGACAACCTACCTCTTCAACCACGGGCCTGAAAGCCTGGTTCTTCAATCAATTTTCAACTCAATTCCTGCAAGTTTAGGATTGCAGCAACAACAACATCTTTTGGTTAACTCACGGGTGATAGCAGCAACAGGGAAATTGGGTGTGGATGTCTAGAAAATGGCAACAGACCACTAAGACACAATATGGTTTAGGTAACACCGGTTCCAGGATGCGTGACAAGAAATTCATGCAGAGGTCGAACACAGACTCAACAGTTCAGACATAGGGTGTATTTGCTTCTCAAGAAAACATCACAGGCTTTGGGTTTTAGAGCTGCATGAGGTATACAGAGATTAGACGCATATGACACACAGTTCAGACAATGGACGACTGAATGGAGGAAGAACGCAAAGACCAAACGGAATTCCCAGTTTCAGACAGTCGATGGCAGAATGGATGATGAACCCCGAACTTAGCTGATGCTTCATCTTTTAATCACATGTGCCCAGGTCGACACTTGTCTTCCTGGAGATGCATGCATTCTCTTTTGCACACGTTGGAGCTACATGCGTTGCCTCTCCCAGGACTTAGGATAAAATCATGTTTTGTCACATAACTTTAGAATAATAATAAAATATTATTCTCAAGGACTTAAGCCCCTAAGCTTAGCCCCTCTTTCAAACTTTTCAGCCCCTTTTCCCTTACCCACCCTATGGAAGCTTAGTCCCCCATCACTCTTTCTTCATGGTTGGTTTATACGCAATGATGTTTAATCTTTATTAATGTTCTGCATATTACATATACAAAAATAGGCTCATGGCCTTTAACACTTAGGCTTTCTGGCCTACTAAACACATAAGCCCACCAGCTTATCAATACTTGGCTCACTAGCCTATAAAACATGATTTACAATTCATCAACATGATTACAACAGGGCTCATCCTTGGGGATATTACACAGGTCCACTGAACCATTACAAGCCCTATGGCTCGATTCCAGAGTTGTTTGCTTTTATGGTCCAATATGTGCACATGATGCACTTGCAGGACACCTTCTTGCTCCATCTGAATCACATTCCAATCAATTACATGATTAGCATCAGGTATATATTTCTTAAGCAATGAAACTTGAAAAACATTATGTACAGTCATGGATGCAGGTAATGCAAGCATATATGCAACTGACCCAATCCTTTCTAGGAATTCAAATGGCCCACAAAATCTGGCTGCCAACTTGGAGTAGCTTCTCAGCTTCAGGGAACTTCTATTATCTTTTACTTTTAGGAGAACATGGTCACCCACTTTAAACTCCCCGTGGGTTCTGTTTTTATCAACATAACTTTTCTGCCTATCTTGGGAAGCTTTCAAATTATGCTTAACTTTTAGCATTTTCTCTTCCATTTCCTTGAGCAACTTTGGCCCAACTACTGCCCTATCAGCTGGATTATCCCAGCTTACTGGAGTATTGCACTTTCTACCATAAAGTTCTTCAAATGGGCTCATCTTCAATGATGCTTGATACCCATTATTGTAGGTGAATTCTACCAAGTGTAGGTAGTCTTCCCATTTCGATGGTTTATCCATCACATACATCCTTAGTATGTCTTCTATTACTTGATTCATGCATTCTGTCTACCCATCAGACTCATGATGATAGTCTGTGCTAAATTTCAGATTCATTCCAAACCCCTTGAATAATCCTTTCCAGAAATTTGAGGTAAATTTTGGGTCTTTGTTAGACACAATTGTCTTGGGAATTTCGTGCAATTGTGTCACTTCCTTCATAAAGATGTCAGCAACATCTGTTTCCTTGTGAGTAGTCTTTAACGAAATAAATGGGCAGCTTTCATAAGCTTGTCCACCACCACCATGATTGAATCATGCTGCTTGTCGATTCTGGGCAATCCTGTGATGAAGTCCTTTGTCACCACTTCCCACTTCCACTCAAGAATGGGTAAAGGTTGTAGCAACCCTACTAGGTTCCTGTGCTGAACGTTAACCTTCTGGCACTGCATACATCTGGTGATGTATTCAACAATTTGTTTCTTCATACTTGGACAAAAGTAATGGCTCTTGACTGCTGCCACAGTTTTTTGATATCCAGGGTGCCCTACATAAGGCACATTATGCATTTCATGCAAAATCACAAATTTCAAATACTGGACATTAGGTACATAAATTTTATTCTTGTACAAAAGTATTCCATCAGTTTCCAATTTATAAATCTCCACTTTCTATGGCATATTACCTTGTTATAGCTTTGCTACCAAATCCCTGTACTGCAAATTTATTTGCAACCTCCAAAATTCTGCCTTTAATATCATTTCAGTACATGCTAATGGTTGTAGCATGCAATTCGTGTACTCTCCTGCTGAGCACATCAACCACTTTATTCTCCTTCCCTTTGATATGCTTGATATCAAAATCATGCTCACAGAGAAACTCCATCCACCTACTCTGTCTAGCGTTCAAGGTTGGTTGATCAAACAAATACTTTAGACCGTTATGGTCTATTCTTAGTTCGAACCTCCTTCCCATGAGGTAATTCCTCCATTTCTTTAGAGAGTGTACTATGGCTGCCAACTCCAAATCATGAGTTGCATAGTTCCTTTCATGCTCTTTCAACTTTTTGCATTCATAACAGATTACGAATCCATTCTGACTGAGGACTCCTCCCGATCCTTCTTTGCATGCATCTATACACACTACAAAGTCTTCATTTGGATTTGCAATCCTCGGGATTGGACCACTGATTAACAGTTGCTTCAATTGCTGGAAGCTTCTCTCACAATCCTATGTCCACTAAAACTTCTTCTCATTCCTTTGCAAGGAAGTGATAGGGTGAGCTATTCTCGAGAACCCTACGATAAACCTTCTGTAATAGCTAGCTAGATCCATAAAGGATCTGAATTCCATCACATTCTTTGGAACGGACCATTCTCTGATGGCCTCAATCTTCTCAGGGTCTACAACTATCCCATCCTTCTAAATAATATGCCCTAAGTAATGGATCTGCTCATGATAAAATGAGAACTTGCTCAACTTGGCATACAATTGGTGCTCTCTTAGCACCTGCAACACCATCCTCAGATGTTGCTTATGCTCTTCCTCTGACTTGGAATACACCAGAATGTCATCCATGAAGACTATGACAAACTTGTGTAGAATTTCCCTGAATACACCATTCATCAGGCACATAAAAATAGCAGATGCATTTGACAACCCAAATGGCACCACTGTGAATTCATAGTGACCATACCTTGTTTTAAAGGCGGTCTTATTGATGTCTTCATCCTTTATCCTTACCTGGTGATATCCTGACCTGAGTTCTATCTTCAAAAATATATTTTCATCCTTCAACTGATCGAAGAGGTAATCAATCCTCAATAGAGGATATTTGTTCTTTACAGTTACTTTGTTCAACTGTCTGAAATCGATACACAATATCAATGTCCCATCCTTCTTCTTCACAAACAGGACCGAGGCACCCCAAGGTGACACACTTGGGTGTATATACCCCTTCTTCAGAAGCTCTTCAAGCTACAATTGTAGTTCTTTCATATCTGGCGTGCTCATTATGTAAGGAGCTTTTGACATTGGAGTTGCTCCAGGCATCAAGTTTACAGAGAAGTCAATATCTCTTTTTGGAGGTAGTCCAAGTACCTCATGGAATACATCTTCAAACTCCTTTAGTACCGCATGATCTCCAATCTTTGAGAATTCATCCTTAGATTCTTCCTCCACATGGGCTGCAAATAATTGACAACCTTTTCTGTAGCACTTCTTCACCTGCATTGCTGAGATTTCTATGATAGCAACAACTCTGGGAATTCCTTAGAATGTTTTCCAATTCCCTTCCTCATCCAGGCCAGTGAATTCCTTGTTACGACAGTCCAAGATGGCATGGTGCTGGTCCAACCAATCCATCCCAATTAGATAGTCATAAGAACCTAAAGGAAGAATTTTCAATTCATCCTTTGTGCTCAGTCCATTCATGTCCACTAGACATGACTTAACTAACTCAATGACTTTTCTCTTGGTTCCTATAGCCAACTGCACTAACCAAGACTTCTCATGTTTTCTTCTTGACAAATGAAAACTTTCCACCACTCTAGGATCTACATAACTATGGCTAGCCCCTGAATCAATTAAAATAGTAAATGGTTGGTGTTTAATCATACCTTCTACTTCAATCATGTTCGACTGATATTCAACTTGCTTGTTGTCCAGGGCTACGTAGATCCTTAGCATTCTACTGCCCATGTCCTCCTTTGTTTCAGCCAGCTGTAAATTGTGGAAAACTCTCACTTTATCATTTATGTGGATGAAATTTTTGTACCTATGGTTCCCTTTACAACCCCAACATTCCATAGGTGGAGGTCTTGGAATTTGCCCACCCACTTCAGTCTTCTTGGGCTCTCTAAAAGATGGTTGTCCTTGAGGACTGTTTCTGAAAAAGAGTGGCTTAGTTCCCTTCTTCCTCTGATCCATATTGAATTTCTTCTTGTCTTCCCAAGCCTTCCGGAAGGTAGGATTCTCTCTTTGATGCTCATGCAAGCATTTCTCTCTTCTTATCCTTTCTTCCATGGTCTTAGGGTCATCATACTGAATCTTGTCACCAATGGAAGGTGGCAATCCACTTAGATACCTATGAATTTTGATAGTGTCATCTTTGAAGAACGAAACATACTTCAGTAATTCCAAAAAAATTCGTTTGTATTCATCAATGGTCATGCTGCCCAGTTTGAGTTCAAAGAACTCTTTCATCTTTCTCTCATAGTATCTTTTAGTCAAGTATTTCTTCTCGAAAAACCTCTTGAATTATTTCCAAGTGATATCTTTCCCTCTAATGTGTTGTACCTGCACAAGTTGATCCCACCACATGGATGCCTTTCCCTTTAGTTGATACATTGTAATTCTTCCTTCTGCATGAGAGGAATAATTCTGTAGTTGGAAATATTTCCTCATGCCAAGCAACGATGTTTCAACATCTTCCTCCTTATGTTCTCCATCAAATGTAGGAGGCTTAATCTTGTTCATTTCACCCTTTAGTTCATCCACTCCAGATATCTTGTTCTTTCTGGCAGGAGATGGGCTTGAACTACTGTGTGCCCTCCTCTTGGAGCGACCTTGGGAGTGATGATGGTGTTTACCAACACTCCTTGATCTTCTTCCCTCAGAAGTTGGGTGACTACCTATCTTGCTTGAGTCTCTCTCCTTGTCCAACTTCTTTTCTATTCTCTCCAGACTCTTCATCAACTTTAAGTTGAATTCGCCCTGTTGTTCCTTAGCTTTCATAAGATTCTTTTTATCTACTCGGTTAGTCTGGGCATATTTCTGTAATTGATCAATGATTTTCATCATATTCCCTTCCTTATCTATCTCTTCTCCATGTCCATTGGATTTTGACCCTTCAACTCCTAAATGAACATCCATCCCTTTAGCTTCGTTCTCTGAACTAGAAACATTATGTGTCTCCTCCATTTATTTGCACTCAGTGGCAACTCTAAATGGTTCTGGCACTCGTTAAACTTATACAAACACAATGTGCATACAATTGGGATTTATCATGCCATTATTCCTTAACAAATCCCACAACATTCATAAACGAATCTGATTCAAGAAAACGTTCAGTTTTCATTCTCTGTCATTCTCATTCAATCAAGAATCCCCACAGAATTCTTCTTTCAGAGCTCTGCTCTGCTAATTTTTTAGGCACTAGCCCCTTTCTCTCAGTCCCCAACCCACATGACCATGGGTCATGACCAAGTGCTATATCAATAAGCACGTACTTGGGCCTTCGGCCTTCGAAAAATTTCCAAGCACAAAACAACGATCACTCAGAGTTACGAGTTACTGAACTCATGCAGTAGGGTGGATAAACTATCCACGCCTACCCAGCATCCAATGACTGACACTCATTGTGGAACCTCAAGAGTCTGAGTTCCGGGACTTCGAAATATTTCACATCCGCACACCTTGAACCATTAATCTCTGAACACTTCCACGCCACCTTAGGTGACATCATTACATTACATCACTTAACGTTTTCCCAATTGCGGGGGCATGCAACAGTGGTTTTGGAGTAGCCCGCCTTTCATCCCACAATTCTCCTGAAACTAACATGTAACCCCTCAGTGAAACCACAGTTTGGATTGCGGGACGACCTTGGAGAATTATCTCATGTGCAACTTGGGTCCCTGCAATGCCTCCTGGTCGTCGATCTGGATGTATCGTGATCAACGCCAGTGTGGGTCCTCTGACCCTTAACTACGTTACGTAACCTCGGGCCCCACTAACCCTTCTCACACATGATGCCACATGGTAGAATACTAGTGACTGATATGTGGCCCATTTAGATGGGTGACACTCGTCACATTCCAAATGCCATTTCAATCATCCACGGGTTCTAAACCCACTGACACGTGGCACACATCCCATGTGTCCACATCACCTCCAGGTGATGTCATCACGACTCACCACTTCGACTCTTGGTTTTATCTAGTGGTAATATTTTTCCTAGATCTACGATGTAGATTTCCTCCGGAACTTCGGAGTTTCAGGCTTCGGAATTTTGTGCATCAACACATTCCACTTCTCCCGACCATCGAATTTATGAAGTTACGATCGGATCTTTCTCTTATCTTTGCATTTAGTTTCACCAACTTTGGGAAATCCGAAGTGCTTCCAGGTTACCCTTTCTGAACTTTCTCCAGATCTCATGGTCGTAAAGGTTTTTCCTCTCCTTCCAAAAATATCCTATGGCTCCAACACCCCAAGTGTTGAGCGCTGTCTCTCTGTGGTCAAATACCATGCTGGCTATAGTTTTATTCTACCGCTACTCCTCCTGAGATTTGTAACACGACCAAGTAACCCCTTGGCACTCAGAAAAATTCTAAGGTTTGAAATTGGTTCCTCTGAACACCATTTCCACTCAAAACCTTGGGTCCAAAGACCACCTATCCGGCCCATCTAGGCTCAGCGTTGAGAACATGGGCTCTGAACTTGAATTTTGTCCACTTTGACAACAATTCACTCTAAAATCTTTGCCTCATTAACCACTAACATGGCCCATCCAGGCTCAGTGTCGGAACCATGGATCTGATACCATATTGTAATGTCCCCGACCATCAACCCCACTGCCGAGCAACGCTACTACACGGAAACATTCTCATACATATATAACATGCTTATAAAGAATATGCATTAAATCAATTTAACATGTTTATGAAATTTAATCAACAATACAGAGTAATCACAGTATTACTGCTAACATACAGAATTAAACAGAATTAACACTAAATATCATTGCAACAGAATACATGATACATTTCAAGACATAGACATGCATCACATATAAATTAAGTACATAATTAATACTTATCTTTTAAACTGGTGTAACACCAGGAACTACATGTAGACCTTCCATGAACCTCCTAGCCTTAGACTGTGTTGCTCATCACTCTCAGTAGTAGGTCACCCCCGAGCTAGGACTAAGCTCCACCGGGCAAGGGAATCCTAGGCTAGGCAAGGTCAATGGAAGACACACAGTTTATGAGGAAGGATTCTCTCCTAGGTGCCACTTATGCCCAATACTCACAGAATCTCATTCCCCACATGTCTGTCCCACCTAAGGAGTATACACCTTCACTGTCACCCGAATAGTCCTTCGGCTACTAAACCTCTCTTGCCTTGGGCTTCAGCAACATGCCGAACTAGAATTCTCCGAGATCTGTGCCAGCTACAGGACCCCTTCCAGGAGTTCTCACTTCCTCTGTGCACTCTCTCACCTGGAGAGAGTCTCTCATAGGCCTAACAACCTGCCTCTTCAACCACAACCACCTCTGTCACCTGGAGAGAGTGTTGCACACAGACCTGGCAACCTTCTTCTTCAGCTCCGTTCTAGCACAAGGATGCCAACAGATGGCTCAGAAAGGAACAGATGATGGTAACAAATCACAATCAGCCAAGGGACTGCGTGGCCACTACAACCCACAATTATAACACACATGACATAGAAAATTGCTTAGGTTTCACAGAAAACGAGGGTCGGCTTCAGAGGTGTGTGTTATGCAGAGGTCCAGTGTAGAGACAAAATGATTCTCGGGAAGGATTTCAGTGAACTCGGACAGAGTATGGAAGAATCACAGAATGACTCAGGTGACGTAGTTCGGGTTTGAGGTGCGTGCGTGAATATTGCAAAGGACGAATACAGAGGCCACGAAATTCACAGGAATACACCGATCGACCTCCGGTTCTAGTTTTTAGGATTGTGTGACAGGAAAATTAAGCAGAGGTTGTTCACAGACTCAAACGGTTTGAACAACCTATGACATAATGGAGGAGGAACCCCCAACTTAGATGATGCTTCAGCTTTTAACCGCATGTGATCAGGTCGATACTTGTCTTCCTGGAGTTGCATGCATTCTCTTTTGCACATGTTGGAGCTACATGCATTGCCTCTCCCAGGACTTAGGATAAAAACATGTTTGTCACACAGCTTTGGAATAATAATAAATTATTATTCCCAAGGAATTAAGCCCTCAATCTTAGCCCTTCTTCCAACCTTTCATCCCCCCTCTCCCTTACCCATTCTGTGGAAGCTTAGTCCCCCATCACTCTTTATTCATGGTTGATCGACACACAATGATGTTTATATATTATATTAATGATCTGCATAATTACATATACAAAATTAGGCTCCTGGACTTAACACTTAGGCTCTTCGGCCTAATAAACACATAAGCCCCACCAACTTATCAATACTCGGATCACTAGCCTACAAAACATGATTATAATTCATAATATATATGGGGCACTACCGGGGGATATTACATACCCAAGAGATGATATGTGGTGGCGAAGTCTGGATCTTGCGGGTAAAGTTGGGGCCACTTCGATGTTTCATGTCCATAGGAATGAAGCACAGTGGTGAGTGCAGCCACAAGAGGCCGACTGAGGCAGTTGGCGACATGATTGGAGATACCTATCTTATACTTGATGTTGAGATGGAACTACTACAGGTAGGTGAACCACTTATGATGGCGGTCGTTCTGCAATTTCTCCTGTGTTTGTATGAACTGCAGAGGCTTGTGATTAATGTGTATGATCGTCTCTTTCTCCAGAATGTAATGTTTCCATTGACGACAGGCTTGTATAATGGAATACATTTCCTTTTCATAGGTGGGGTATTTCCAGACAGTATCAGAGAGTGTCTCACTATGGTATTCCACCAGATGCACGTGTTGAGCGAGAACTGTGCCACAACATAGTTAGATGCATCAGTCTCAATCTCGAATGGTTATTGCAGATCGGACAAGGGAAGTACTGGAGTTGAGCACAAATGATGTTTCATATCAGTGAATTCTCATTACTACTTCTTCCCCCACACGAACTTGGCCCTACCACCACCCTTGGTCACGTAGTTGAGGGCCCATGCAATATCGGAGAATGGAAACACAAACTGTCGGTAGAAATTGGCTAGTCCCAAGAAGATCTAAAGCTCGATCAGTGTGGTCGGGGCTGGCCAGTCATAGATGACTTGGATCTTATTCGTATCAACATGTACCCCATGCTCATCAACAATATAGCCTAGGTATTGGACCTTATTCATGCCAAAAGAGCATTTTTCCAAGTTGGCATAAAGCTTTTGTTGCCGCAGAGTGCTCAAAACCTGTTGAATATGCTGCATGTGCTCCTCCCATGTTCTGCTAAAGATGAGGATGTCATCCAAATATACCACCACAAAGGAGTTGGTGAAGGGTCTTAATACATCGTCCATCAACCTCATGAAAGTGAGATCGGAAGAGCGGTTCAGCAGGAATGCCGAGACCGATCT
>CBVK0100020534.1:0-37702 GCA_900067695.1 Picea abies | reverse complement strand
CCGAGATCTACACTCTTTCCCTACACGACGCTCTTCCGATCTCACGAAGTGAAAGATGGATATGTATAATCATGCAGAGGGTTCAGGAGGAAGCCACACGAAAGTGAAAGAAGACTTTATTACAACAGAGGATAAAGAGGTAAGAAACAAACAAGAATGAAGAAACAAAGAATGCAAAAAAATGAAGCAACAAAAGATAGCATAAGTGATGCAACAAAAGCATGATGGAAAAAATAAAAACAAAAGAAGAAAGTTATAAATATTTTTTTTTGTGTAATGTGTGATAATAAATCCATGAGAAAACATCTGTAACAATTTAAATGGTCCTTAGTGAAGAAGATTTTGATGTAAAAATGGTATTAAGTCATATAAGGTTAGATAAACCTTGATTTGAAAGTAGAGGAAGTATATGTACCTGAGTCATATATGATGTAAGCCTACAAGGAAAGAGAGAGAGTTACCCCTTAGAGTTTGTGGTAAACTTGAAACCATTATGCAACAGTTTGCGATTTGTCAAAAAACCACTTTGTAAAGGTTTTCATCATGTGTTGTTGTGGTAGATATACCACATCATAATGTAGGTCATTCAATGTAAGAAGATCAATTATGGATGAGGAATTTGTAGTAGTCCAAAATTGATAGAAGTGACAATTTGAGGTTGTTAGGAGTGACCATTGAGTCAAAGGATAACTAAGGAAAGAGTTTGAAAGAGTTGAGGAATGCATGGTCAGGATACCATGAAATGTTTTTTTTCCTCGGGAGTCTGATGCAGGAGCATCAACAATAGGCTTATGTGTGAGCCAAAAACACGGGGGAAATACGATGACATAGATGAAAAGGGGAAAAACAAGTACAAGTAAAAGGTATTTGTGGTGCAAATATAGTTGATGAACCATGTACATGAAAGAGTTTCCTAGAAAACCGACGGATACAACAATTGAAAACCCATGTACTCTGGTGGATGGTAATTATTTTATATGGACTTCAACAACATGTGTGTTTGCAGGAACAAGGTGAAAGCATGGAGGATGCAGAAAGAAGACCATAAATACAAGAAGATGTGGAGATGAAGGAACAAGTCCAAGGACCAAGTGACAAAGAGGAAAAATTACAAATAATTGTTGAAGAGGGAGTATGAGAGAATAATTCATATTTGTAATTATATGATGTGATAATGTAGACTAATTCTAGGATCTACATATCAACAAGAGAGGAGAAGAAATGAGAGATAAAAGGGATAAATATTGTTAAGAAAATCATGGGGATCTTGTGGAGAGATTCATGGAGATTAGGTATAGGATTTGGCGGAGATTTCTTAAGATATTTTAGGAGATGGTTAAGGAGATGATTGAAATTAATTACTAAGTATGCAAATGGTTGTTATAGTTCCCTTATAGTATATAAGGAGAACATTTGTAATATTTTGTATTATTGACGAGTATGTATATGTGATAGTAATATATATTTCCCCTATGGTGGAATTATAGTGTGAAATTTCTATTTCCTCATTTATTTTGTGTTATGTGATTGGAGTGTATATCTGTCTACTACATTTTATGTTTGAGGGTCTTAAAAGTAGCTTATGCCTGCATTAGTTTCCTAGCAAGAAGACTACCTCGGTAGAGTTGTCCAGTACTAGCACAAAATCAAGTGTCCAAAAGAAGAGAAAGAAGAATAATTCTAATATTTATTTAACTGAAGAATTCAATAAGGCTAAGTCACCTACCTTCGATAGAGAGATAAACAAAGGGGAAGAAGACAAAGTGTGGTTGTTTGGTTTGAAGAGGTACTTTCGGGTACACAATTATTCCAATAATACCAAGGCAAGGATTGACATATTTAACCTGAATGGAGGAGATTCCATCTGGTGGGAATACCTCAAGGAAATCAAAGGGTTGAAGGACAGTAAACCGACATGGAAACAATTTGAGAAATATTTATGTAAGGCTTACCTATCGGAAAAATATTACTATGACAAAATCAAAGAACTCCTTGAGCTTAAGTTGGGACAACTTACCATGGATGTGTATGCCAAAATATGTATGGAGATTTTGAAGTATGTCCCCTACCTAAAGGGTTAGAAAGAAAGAGTGAAGCATTTTATTAGTGGATTACCATAGTCTTATCAGGATCGAATTGAATTTGACAGACCCAATACATTAGAGGACACCGTTCATAAAGCTAAGTGTTGTTATGATCAATATAATCATAAGAAAGAGGCCTTGAAGGAATGGAAGAGGAAGGATAAGAATGGATTCTATAAGAAGGGATTCAAGTCTTTTCCCTACAAGAATTATAGGAAAGGTGCACAGTTGGGTCAACCAAGCAGGAGTGTGCATCAACAAAATTTTCCATCTCAAAGTGGAAATAAACCAGCAGAGAAAGCTAGTGAAAGAGCATAGGAGACCATTAAAGGATCGTTGCAATGCTAGGGATGTGGAGAACCACACATGTTGAGGGCTTGTCCCTATAAGAAACATGACAACAGAAAGGTGTATAATGTGTAGGAGACATCTATAGTCAATGATGTGGCTCGAAGCATGCCGAAAATTTATGCAGTTGTGGAAAATCAACAGGAATACCACCAAGCCTCTATGGTGGAGTTAGAAGGTATTATTTCCAATCAACCTATCTCTATTTTAATTGACCCAAGTTCTAAACTTAGTTATATCTTGCCTTGGTTTGTTGAGGCACGTTCATTACAAAGAAATAAACATGCGAGAGCATGGTTAGTTCAGTTAGCCACTAGAACAAAGAGGAAAGTGGTTGAGTTTATTGAGGTATGCCCGATTGAAGTGAATGAACTAAAAACTCAGTCATCCTTGAATATCCCACCCCTAGGTTCCTACAAGGTACTGTTGGGAATGTATTGGTTAGTTTCTCACAAGGAAAAACTAAATTGTTATGATAAAGTTTTGGAATGAGAAGATGAGGAAGGAAATGAAAGATTTTTGCAAGGAATTCAAAATCCAATCTCAATATGACAACTATTGGTGTTTCAGCTCAAAAATTTCAACAGAAAAGGGTTTCCTTTGTACGCTATACAAGTTCTTAACTCAACACAGAGAAGAGAGCTTAAGGATGAAGTTCACCTTGTACTGTTGGAATTCAAAGATGTGTTTCTAGAAGAAGTTCTTGGACTACCTCTGAAAAGAGATTTTGGTTTCTCAATAGATCTCATTCCTGGAGTATTACCAACGTCAAAAGTTCCTTACATAATGAGCACACGAGAGTTGGTGGAGATGAAGATGCAACTAAAGGAAATGTTGGACAAGGGTTATATCAAGCCGAGTGTGTCCCCGTGGGGAGCACCAAACCTATTTGTAAAGAAGAAGGATGGCACATTGATACTATGTATCGACTATATACAGTTGAACAAGATGACCATGAAGAACAAGTATCCTTTTCCTAGGATAGATGATCTCTTTGATCAACTCTAAGGGCCTGCAGTTTTCTCAAAGATTGATTTAAGGTCGGGATATCACCAAGTCAGAATCAAGGATGAGGACATCCACAAGACAACCTTTATAATGAGGTATGGGCACTATGAGTTTGTGGTGGTACCATTCAAAATCACGAATGCACCAACTACATTCATATGTTTGATGAATAACGTGGTCAACATATATCTGGACAAGTTTGTATTAGTATTTGTGGATGACATTTTGATGTATTCCAAGAACAAATAAGAGCATGAAGAGCATCTCAAGATGGTGCTACAAGTGTTAAGAGAATACCAGTTGTACACTAAGTTCAATAAATGTGATTTCTTTCAAAATGAAATCCAATATCTAGGCCATGTGATCTCAATAGAAGGAGTTGCAGTGGATCTCGAAAAGATCAAAGAAATCATAGATTTTACTACCCCTAAGAATGTGAAAGAAGTAATATATTTCATGGGATTGGATGGATATTACAAAAGGTTCATAAAGGGATTTTCCAAGATTGGTAATCCTGTCACTTCACTACAAAAAAAAGGGAATAATTTTATATGGTCACTAGAGTGTGAAGAAAGCTTCCAGTAGCTGAAGCATCTTCTGACTAGAGCCCCTGTTTTGGAAATTGAAGACCCATAAAATGATTTCTTGGTTTGTACTGATGCTTGCAAGGAAGGATCCAGTGGATTTCTCATGCAATATGGGCATGCAATTTTCTATGAATCACATATGCTTAATGAGCATGAGAAAAAGTATGTTACCCACGATCTAGAATTTGAAGCTATTGTGCATGCATTGAATATGTGGAGACATTACTTGCTTGGGAGATGATTTGTTCTAACCGAACGCTATGGTCTAAAGTACCTATTTGACCAACCAAGGTTGAATGCTAGATAGGATAGGTGGATGACACTCATTAGCTAATTTGAATTTGAAATCAAGCACATAAAAGGGAGGGAAAACAAAGTGGTAGATGCACTCATTTGTAGCATTCAGACTGTACACTTAGAAACAACAAGTGTAGGGGAGTATGATATTAAGCAGAGAATTAAGACACTCTTGCAGGGAGATGAGTTGTTCACTCAAGTGAAAGAGGGGTTACAACAAGAACCCGAGGAAAATAAGTATGAAGGATATTAGCTGGGAGTTGATGATTTGTTGTTGTATAATAAAAAACTGTATGTTCCTAATTCAATAGATTTGAGGCATTTAATTATGAACAAGTTCCATAAAATACTATATGTAGGTCACCCTTGTTACTAGAAAATGGTGAGATCAGTAAGGCAATATTATTATTGGCCCAAGATGAAGCAGGACATCACTTAATACATTGATAGATGCCCGGAATGTCATCAGGTAAAATTTGAGTATAAACATCTTGCAGGGTTATTGCAACCTTTGTTTATTCCCGAGTGGAAATGGGAGACGATTTCCATGGATTTCATCACTAGTTTTCCAAATACAATAAAATAAACTGATGCGAACATGGTTATAGTGGACAAGCTAAGTAAGGAAACTCATTTTATCTCCATTAAATATACCTTCAAATCCATCTATGTTTCTAACATTTTTGTGAAGGAAATTTTTAGATTGCATGTTTTCCCAAGACCATAATTTAGGATAGAGATGCCAAGTTCACCTCAAGTTTTTGGAGAAGCTTGTTTGCAGGCTTGGGAACATAATTGGAATTTAGTGCAACCTACCATCCTCAAACAGATGGTTATACTGAAAGAGTGAATAGAATATTAGAGGACATGTTGATGATGCATGTTATGCATCATCCAAAACAATGGGAGGAATATCTACCTTTGGTAGAATTTTCCTACAACAATTGTTATTAAGAATCATTGAAAATGAGCCCTTTTGACGTTCTGTATGGTAGAAAGTGCATATTTCCAATTAGTTGGGAAAAATCAGTGGATAATATCACACTTGGACCATAATTTATCAATGAGATGGAGCATGCAATGGTCAAGGTAAGGCAAAATTTGAAATTACCTTAGGACAGACAAAAGAGCCATGCAGACAGTAATATAACTCACATAAAGTTCAAAGTTGGAGACCATGTGTATCTCTGGTTGAAAACCAGAGGAGTTCCTTGAGAACATTAGTGTGTGCTAAATTGGCACCCCACCATTGTGGACCGTTTGAAGTCCTGGAAAGAATGGGACCAATAGCATACAAACTTGCATTACCATCCATTGTTAGAACTCATAATGTGTTCCATGTATCTTTATTAAAGAAATATGTACATGAATGCAATCATGTAATTGATTGGACTGTGATACACGTGGAACCAGAAGGATAATTCCATCTTGAACCTCAATGCATCTTGGATAGGAGAGAAACAATGCTTCGGAACCAAGCAATCATGTAGGTTAAGGTGAAATGGAAGCACTTTGGAGGAGATCAAGATACATAGGAGCTGGAAGATGCCATCACATCAACATACCCATTTTTGTTTTCTATATAATTGTATATACATGGTGTTTTAAACACCAAGGACATTGTTTCTTTTAAGGGGAGGGGAATGTAACACCATGTTTCCCCCTAAGACTGTAATTATGCTAATATTTCATGTAAGTATGTTTATGGAGCAGTAATTATGTTTCGATTTAATGAGAACACCAAAAAAAATGAATGAGAAGGGAACAACCTTGAAATTACTGGCCATGATACACAATTGGGAATTGAGGAAGCATGGATTGATGAAGTGGCATGGCATGTGGAGTTCAATTGTTTTGTGAAGAAAACATGAAACTTGTTTAACAAGCTAATTTATGACTTTTAAGAATAAATTCATACCTGGATGTACCCTATCTAAATGAGCCACATGACCATGTTGGCATGTTTACAGGAAGAGTGTGCTTGTCATTGATGGCAAGAACAACAACGACGATGACATATTGGTAGCATTGATGGAGAACAGGAAAGAAGAGATGATAACATCGAAAATGACTAGACCATGAGAAATTGTTGTCTATAAGCTCAGGGGGACGAGCACCAGGCATAGTGTTGGAGTTTCCAAATATCCAGAGGTTATCATGAAGGCCGCAAGGAGCATGCGCAAGATTCCTTAGAATCTGTGAGTTTGCAGAAGGAGTTAAGCTCAGAAGGGTTGAAGCTGAGTTATGTGGCAAGGAGCCATCGACATTCTTGAAAGACAGTAGAGATCCAAGGAGAGAACAAGAACTAATAGTTGTGGGCCATTAGATCCAGTGGAGTTGCAAAGAGGATAATCCCAGGAGTCATTCAACACTCCAAAGCTATGAAGGAATCCTGGACGTCCATTGAGGCAGGACACGTTGTGAGAGATTAGCATTGCGTTGATTCACAAATCGGGAACTCAGATATAGGAGAAGCAAAAAATCCTGACATCCGAGTTTGCGAAGGTGATCATAGCCGTTGATTGAGGAATGCCATGGGCCGTTTATCTAACACAATCACAAGTTCAGGAATCGAATAAAGGAGGTTTTCTAACCTCCAACATCGTGAGTCACAAAATATAAAAGTGCGAAGGAGAGATCTGGACCATCGATCGAGGACTGTCATGATGCATTGATCTGGCATGACGAAGTTCAGAGTTTGAGAGCTCGGACTTCAAAGAATGGAGGAGAGATAACTAGCAGAAAATACGATGTGAGAAGTCACGAAGCGCCTTTTGGATAGGTGTCTAATCACAGTTTTTGGTCACATGAAAGGAAGAGGCTTAGCCAGAAAATCTAGCGCCCACTGTGTAGTTTTCTCAGGAAGGGAAAAGGCGCCAAAGGGATGAGTGCACGAAGGTTCTCTCTGTAACTATCGAAATGAACTGATTGTAACTGCCAAAAATGACTGATTGTATCTACCAAAGAATTAGAAGAGCTTTAGGGTGATCGCTAGAGGAGCTGAAGAGTCTCGAGATAATTGCTAGAGGAATGAAGGATCATCATAGAGACAATTGACAGATGGAAAAGTGTCAAAGTCTGTAACTTCTAGAGAGGCCAAGAATCTCAGGATAACGACCACTGATGATGAACATAATGTGGATAACTGCCAGAGAATATGAAGAGTTGTGAGATCGACCTGGCAAAGGATTGGGCATGACAAAATGAGGCAGAAAAGAGAAGAGAAGATGGGGCTTCAGTAACTGTGATAGTGATGCTAGTAGTGGTGGGAAGGAACCGATGCGCGGAAGAGCAGAGGGGAGGCATAGTGCATAGAATGGACATGGCGCACAGAGCATAAAACATAGAAGAATGAGATATAAAAAACATGCATATCTGAGAGAGGAAGATAAATCTGAGGTGCACATGCAAAGACATAGTAGAAGAATAGAAAGCGCAAGAAGATGCAAGCAGGAAGACACTAATGTAGGAATAGCAGAGTAGTGTAGCAGAATAATGATGAGACTGGTAAGCCATTGATAAATACTGTAACATTGTAATAAATTTAAGCAAGAAAAGATTTATATTTTAGGGTGGTAGGGTGGTGCTAGGGAGGATTGTTGTCCTCAGAATTTCAAGTGGGTGCTTGAACAAAGGGAGTTGTAGCTTCCATCTAATTTCCTCCAGAAAAACCAAGGTGGTAGGGTGGTGCGAGGGAGAACCATTGTTCTTTGTTAATACAGGTTGGTGCCAGTGTGACTGAAAGTTGGTGCTTCCATCCAGTTGGTGCTAGAACACTCAGGGAGTTGGAGCTTCCTTCTAGTGGGTGCTAGAGAAACTAGAGGGTTGGTTCTCTCTATAAGTTGCATCTTGTTAAAGAAGAGGTTGTAGCCCCATTTTGAGTTGGTGCTCAAAGATTGATGATGTAAAGAACTTAAAAGACTGCCTATCATTCTAAGAAGAAGAGGTTTTCTCCCTTTATGGGTTTCCTCATGAATATTTGCCTTTGTGTATATCATATGTGTGATTATTTATTATTTATGAGGTTCATGACTTGCATAATATTGATGATCACTTGGAGAACAATAATAATATTTAAATAGGCATAAAATTGTTTAAGAACAGTAACAACTGATTCACCCCCCCCTCTCAGTTGACTTAGTATTTCCAACAATTAGTATCAGAGCAGGTTCCTTTTATTTAAAGGTAGACCAGTAAGCTTAAACATCATAAGTCATGAAGAAACTTCAACCAATAAGCCTCCTCTATTTGATGGAACAATTTTTTCTTTCTGGAAGGTTAGAATGAGAACATACATTATGGCCTTAGGTGCTAATGTTTGGGATGTTATAGAGACTGAATATACAAAACCTATTGTGGTAGCTTCCAAAGATTATAAGTTAGAATTTAGCTTCAATGCAAAGGTAATGAATGCTATATTGAGTGGTCTTGCTGAAGCTAAATTTGTAAAGGTGATGCATCTTGAATCTGCCAAAGAGATGTGGGATAAACTTATTAGCAGTTGTGAAGGAAATGAGAAAGTAAAAGATGCCAAACTTCAGACATATAGATTGAAATTTGAACAACTAAAGATGAATGAGGATGAAATAGTTAATAAATATTTCTTAAGAGTTGAGGAGATTGTGAATGTCATGAAGGGTCTTGGTGAGAAGATTGAAGACGCATTTTTAGTTTAGAAGATTTTAAGATCTCTACCAAATAGATTTAATCCAAAAGTTTCTGCAATAGAAGAACTGAATAATATTAAGATTTTGTTTATTGATCAACTTCTAGGAACTCTAACTACTTATGAAATGAGGATTAGTAAAGATAAACCTACCTCTAGAGAAGCATCATTTAAAGCATATAAGAATGAGGATTCTGAGCCTGATGAAATTGAAGCAAAATTTGTGAGAAGACTAAAGAAAGGATCAGGTAAGTACCAAGGCAAGTTTCCCTTCAAATGTTTTAACTGTGGAAATATAGGTCACTTTGCATCCAAGTGTCCACACAAGAAGAAGGGCCAGAACTCTGAAGGTGAAGATAAGTACAAATCCAAGAGATTTGGTAAAAAGAAAATTTTATGTGTAAACAATGATGACTCTTCAGGAGACACATATATTGATTCTTCTTGTGAAGATAAGGTTAATGAATTTATGCTTATGGCCAAAGAGGATTATGATAATAAAATCACAGGAAGTGATTGTTATCTCCTCAAATAATTTTTTCAAAATTTATTTCATTCAGTGATAAGAAAGTCATTAGGAAAAACTTTATTAAATTTTTTCAGGCTCGGTTTATTGAGTTATAACTTGTAAATATTTTTGAAAAAATTTGGAGTGAGTCTTTACTTAAAAAAACTCGAAAAACAAGTTTTAGTGGCTAAGCATTGTTTCAAAATGGTCTCTATGCCACTGAAAGCTCCGCTTTCGGTAGATTAAATGCAATTTTCGAGGCTCTCTAAGCCACTGAAAGCACAAAGTAGTTTAAAACGACTATTTTGATCAGTCAAATCCCATGACCGTCAAAGTACAACAATGTGATGGCACATTAACTGCCGAAATCGATGGGAATGATCTAATGGTGATCTGGTAATTATTGTAAAATTATGATTTGATAATATTTGACTAACCCTAAATCTATCAGACCCTATATCTCTGCCACCATTTTTGGATCTGATTTCACCCACATCTTCTGCAATAATTTCACTCACCTAAAACCAGTCACGTGGCCTACTATCTCTTCATTGTCGAAGTATGATATTCTAATCATGATTTGAAATCTCTCATTGCCTTATACATTCCTAAAAGTCAGGCCTTTGTTTCCCTCATAACTCACCCTTGTTTTTGCTGAGCCCTAACTCGCCTCCATCAACACTGAGCTGGTTCCCCAGGCCCAATTTTGTTTTGCAGGTACAAAAGAGCTCAGTGACATAGCCTATTTGGAATAAAACCCTGAGGTGTGTCAAATTTCCAAAGATGTTGTATGTTACAGGGGTTGTGAAGCACCAAGCAACAAATAATATCATTGATGGGCTTGCTTTGACTACTAGGCATTTAGTTCATGGTGAAGTGTTAAGCATATATCAAGAAATGTATATTGGGAAGAGAATACTCATAGTTGGGTGAATTTATTCCTATAAGATGATTGAGTTGGGAATGTAGAAGTTATACCACAATTTCCAATCTAAAACTACCTTGCAGCAGCTGCAGAGAACCATGTGTTTTAGATGCTCTATTTCCTTCTGTGCTTGGAGGAACATGTGCCATATTTGGTACATTCGGTTGTGGTAAAACTATCATTACTCCTGCAAACAAAGGCATATCTCATAATAGTTGCTGCATACAAGAAAACATGATCAAAAGGTGTTGGATCAAATCAGGTGCTATTTGGTTTTGAAATAAATACATACTAAAGAGATACAACACTGATTTCTACAACTTATTTGAAGCAACCCTGAACTTAAATGAACAACCTTGAAGATCAAGAAGCTGAGAGGAAACATATTTTTGAAATTTATTTTCAAAATAGAACTTTGAGTGGCTTAGGAAGGCTTTCACAACTTCCCTTAGCCACCGAAAGCAGAGCTTTCGATGGCTTACATGCTAGAAATTTTGGCTCCTTAGCCACCGAAAGCACAGAAAATTGCAGATTGCTCTTCTTTTTTCTCAGATCGATTATTTTTGTTTACATATCATGTGGGGATGGTTTTTAATGAAATATAATAATTAAAGGGATATATAACATTATCCATTTTCAGCTTTTGAGGTAGATAATGAGGCAAGAAGACTAAGTGGTCTTTCTATTTTTTGGTAAAAATGCACAGATTTTAGTCAAAAAGTCAAAATTCGACTTAGAAAAAGTGTATTCAAGAGAAGATGATGACTATTACTTAAATATATTATCGAGTATCATCCATGGGTATAGGTGGCACTTCATTTCATCATTGGAAACATTCTAGGAATCAAATCCTAAAATGTAGGAATATGACTAGATTTGGAAATTTGGATTTTCCTGTTTTAGTCACCTTTTTGGGAGACATATCCTGATCAGTTGGAAGAGTATTTTTAGAACTTGACAGAGGTATTTCATAAGAACATGATGATATTAAATAACCTCTCTCATTTTCCCAATATCTATCTGGATTTGTAGGATATACGTGAATCTTGGAGCAACATATTTCCATAAATTAAAAAACTTTGTTTTTCCTGCTTTAGTCACTGACTTTGAGGACAGATTCTGATGAGATGGAAGAGTATTTTTAGAAAATGAAGGAGGTATTTCATAAGAACAAGCTGATATTCAATAACCTCTCTCAGTTTCCCAATATCCATTTGTATTTGGAGGATATATGCGAATCTTGGAGCAGGATATTTCCAAAAATTTCTATCTTTTCCAGCCACCTCACAATTTCGAATTTGAGATAGGAAAAGAGGTTATCATATCCATATTTTGAGGATATTGAAACTAATTTGTAAAGATTGTTTAAGATCATAGATGCAAGAGGCAAATGGGTTTGAATTTGAGTTCTAAACTATACTTCTATTGTGATAAAGACACTTTCTTTAATATATTCAGCCTCCAAGCTTCTTTCATTGTTATTGTCAGACTTTCTTTTCATCTCTACTCTATGCCTATGAGTTGAAATTGTTTATTTGTATCTATTTAAATTTCCTATGGTAACTTTCATTTTACCTTTGATTATTAAGAAAGGATCATAAACATTCACTGCTAGTTTGTTGACCCATCATATATATTGTTTTATGTATGTTCTGGTTAATTGATTAGTTTCTTATCCATTTGATTCACAACATATCTGATAATAGATCTTGAAGGCATTGTACTGTTTGAATATACCTATACTGTCTTGAGGATACAATCCAGTGAGTTAGATATTCATCTTGATCCAATCATTACCCATCATTGAATGAACCATTGCAAGATTAGTTAAGTTACCATGCATCTATGAGATACAACCTAAGAGAGTTTCCTAGAGTGATAACAAATTGGTGCCATTTCCAGGGAGAGGAGAATGAAGATCAGCTTCCTTGGGAGACGACAAGATCCAAATTTGATGATAGACAAAGTTTGGACATATTTTCGGTTGTAATCATCTATCTGGGGACTCCATGAAGGACAGATTCAGTGGTGACTCCATTGTTCAGAAATATGTTGGTGACTCCACTGGTATGAAATGAACAAGAGGTATGCATTTTGAAATTTCTCAAGTATTTTTGGTTACCCTCTTCCAGTACCTAGTAAAGGTGAATGGGAAAAAGTCTTCCCAGATTTCGAGGAGAAGAGTGGGAAGTGCCAGCTGAACACTTGTTGGATTTTCATGACTTTATTCATCGGCTTCAAATCATACATGAGGATGTTCAGATTAAGATTTTCAGATATTCATTAGATGGAATTGCTCTTGATTGGTGTTGATCTCTTCCAAATGCGAGTATTAGTTCCTTGGCAGATTTTCATGCTTCATTTCATTTATTTTGCAAAGGAAAATTTTCAACTGACTTTTTATATCCCAAATGTTGTCATGAATTTAGTTTGTTAAATAAGGAATTAAACATTCATGAAAATTTTTCTGTAGTAGAAGATACCTCTTCCTATGACCAAGAGATTGGTGACCTACAGAATGACAAGATTAGTGTATATGATTTTGACATTGTATCACATGAATTTACTCTCTTAGATTGTCATGAAGATCAGATTATTCACTTTGGAAATTCAAAAGATAATCAACAGATTGGCATATCAACATATGACGGTTTTGAATCTGCAACAAATACTAAGGACAACCCCCAGCTTTTAGATTTACAAACAAAGGGAAATTGCAACAGAAAGGAGAAAGAAGATGATGAGCTGAAAAGTCCAGATCAACAGTTCATTATGTATGTTTCTCCGACAGAGGTTAAGCAGTCTATATTCAATATTGAGATCAGTGTAGAAAAGAAGCAACACCTTTTCAGTCAGTTGGAACAACATCAAAGAAAGGTATTTCTTGGTGATATTTATGACCCTATTGCTGACTATTTGGACTCTATGAGCAACATAAATATCAAAACATTTTTGTCAAATGAAGGACAATTTTATCATCTTTTCAATATTGAGATCAGTGTAGAAAAGCAACAACACCTTTTCAGTCAGTTGGAACAACAACAAAGAAAGGTATTTCTTGGTGATATTTATGACCCTATTGTTGACTATTTGGACTCTATGAGAAACATAAATATCAAAACATTTTTGTCAGACAAAGGACAATTTTATCATCTTTTCAAATTATATTTCTGCATGATATGGCTTCCTTTATTTTTCGGGTCAAGATCAAGAATAGTTTCGGTAAATCAATTTCTGACATGGCTTCATTGGAAGCATGAGTACTTTCTTAAGAAACAGTACAATGGGTTAGAGAAGAGTAGCGTAGGAAATAAGTTCGCTGTCCAAGCATTTCGTTTCTTCTAGTTTGTAGCAGAAATATTAGTCAGCTTATGTGAATAAAGGCAGGTCTTGAGGATGGCAATTTTTCAAGGTGTACAAATATCAGTTGCACAAGTCTTGAGAATTCTCAGAGATCAGTTGCACAGGCCAAATGACTCCATGCCCAATGGAACACTAGAGTTTAGGTTATGTTTGAGTTTTTTCCAAGAAAGGCATCAGATTTGTGGTCCTTGAAACCTCACAGGGAGGCTTTCATCTCCAATAGGAGTCAGATGTTATCTCCTCAAATAATTTTTTCAAAATTTATTTCATTCAGTGATAAGAAAGTCATTAGGAAAAACTTTATTAAATTTTTTCAGGCTCAGTTTAATGAGTTCTAACTTGTAAATATTTTTGAAAAAATTTGGAGTGAGTCTTTACTTCAAAAAACTCAAAAAACAGGTTTCAGTGGCTAAGCATTATTTCAAAATGGTCTCTAAGCCACCAAAATCTCTACTTTCAGTGGATTAAATGCAATTTTCGGGGCTCTTTAAGCCACCGAAAGCGCAGAGTAATTTAAAACGACTATTTTGATCAGTTAAATCCCGTGACCGTCAAATTACAAGGATGTGATGGCACATTAGTTGCCGAAATCGATGGGAATGATCCAATGGTGATCTGGTAATTATTGTAAAATTATGATTTGATAAGATTTGACTAACCCTAAATATATCAAACCCTATGTCTCTACCACCATTTTCGGATCTGATTTCACCCACATCTTCTGCAATAATTTCACTCACCTAAAACCAGTCACGTGGCCTACTATATCTTAATTGTCGAAGTATGCTATTCTAATCATGATTTGAAATATCTCATTGCCTTATACATTCCTAAAAATCAGGCCTTTGTTTCGCTCACAACTTACCCTTGTTTTTGCTGAGCCCTAACTCACCTCCTTCAGCGCTAAGCTAGTTCTCCAAGCCCAATTTTGTTTTGTAGGTACAAAAGAGCTCAATGACATAGCCTATTTGGAATCACACCCTGAGGTGTGTCAAATGTCCAAAGATGTTGGATGTTACAGGGGTTGTGAAGCACCAAGCAACAAATAATATCATTGATGGGCTTGCTTTGACTGCCAGGCATTTAGTTCATGGTGAAGTGTTAAGCATATATCAATAAATGTATATTGGGAAGAGAATACTCATAGTTGGGTGAAGTTATTTCTATAAGCTGATTGAGTTGGGCATGCATAAGTTAGACCACAATGTCTAATCTGAAACTACCTTACAACAACTACAGAGAACCATGTGTTTTAGATGCTCTATTTCCTTTTGTGCTTGGAGGAACATGTGCCATATTTGGTACATTCGGTTGTGGTAAAACTATCATTACTCCTGCCAACAAAGGCATATCTCATCATAGATGTTGTAGACAAGAAAACATGATCAAAAGGTGTTGGATCAAATCAGGTGCTATTTGGTTTTGAAACAAATACATACTAAAGAGATACAACACTGATTTCTACAACTTATTTGAAGCAACCCTAAACTTAAATGAACAACCTTGAAGATCAAGAAGCTGAGAGGAAACATATTTTTGCAATTTTGAAATTTATTTTCAAAACAGATCTTTGGGTGGCTTAGGCAGGCTTTCACAACTGCCCTTAGCCACCGAAAGCAGAGCTTTCAGTGGCTTACATGCTAGAAAATTTGGCTCCTTAGCCATCGAAAGCGCAGAAAATTGCAGATTGCTCTTCTTTATGCTCAGATCAATTATATTTGTTTCCAGATCATGTGGGAATGTTTTTTAATGAAATATAATAATTAAAGGGATATATAACATAATCTCTTTTCATCTTTTGAGGTAGATAACGAGGCAAGAAGACTAAGTGGTCTTTCTATTTTTTGGTAAAAATGCACAGATTTTAGTCAAAAAGTCAAAATTCGACTTGGAAAAAGTGTATTCAAGAGAATATGACGACTATTACTTAAATATATTATCAATTCTCATCCATGGGTATAGTTGGCACTTCATTTCATCATTGGAAACATTCTAGGAATCAAATCCTAAAATGTAGGAATATGACTAGATTTGGAAATCTGGATTTTCCTATTTTAGTCACTTTCTTGGGAGACATATCCTGATCAACTGGAAGAGTATTTTTAGAAAATGAAGGAGGTATTTCATAAGAACGGGATGATATGCTATAACCTCTCTCAGTTTCCGAAGATCTATCTGGATTTGGAGGATATACGTGAATCTTGGAGCAACATATTTCCAGAAATTAAAAAACTCTGTTTTTCTTGCTTTAGTCACTAACTTTGAGGACAGATTTTGATGAGATGGAAGAGTATTTTTAGAAACTGAAGGAGGTATTTCATAAGAACATGCTTATATTAAATAAACTCTCTTAGTTTCCCAATATCCATTTGTATTTGGAGGATATATGTGAATCTTGGAGCAACATATTTCCATAAATTTCTATCTTTTCCAACCACCTCACAATTTCGAATTTGAGATAGGAAAATAGGTTATCAGATCCATCTTTTGAGGATATTGAAACTAATTTGTAAAGATTATTTAAGATCATAGATGAAAGAGGCAAATGGGTTCGACTTTGAGTTCTAAAATATACTTCTATTGTGATAAAGACACTTTCTTTAATATATTCAACCTGCAAGCTTCTTTCATTGTTATTGTCAGACTTTCTTTTCATCTTTGCTTTATGCCTATGAGTTGAAATTATTTCTTTGTATCTGTTTAATGTCCTATGGTAACTGTCATCTTACCTTTGATTGTTAAGAAAGGATCATAATCATTCACTACTAGTTTGTTGACCCATCATATATATTGTTTTATGTATGTTCTGGTTAATTGATTAATTTCTTATCCATTTGATTCACAACCTATCTGATAATAGCTCTTGAAGGCCTTGTACTGTTTGAATATACCTAGATTGTCTTGAGGATACAATCAAATGAGTTATATACTCATCTTGATCCAATCATTACCCATCATTGAATGAACCATTGCAAGCTTAGTTAAGTTACCAGGCATCTACGAGATACAACCTAAGAGAGTTTCCTGGAGTGATAACAGTGATGTCGATGATGAAGAATCTGTGGT
Source organism: Picea abies (assembly GCA_900067695.1). NCBI lineage: Eukaryota > Viridiplantae > Streptophyta > Pinopsida > Pinales > Pinaceae > Picea > Picea abies. The sequence continues at coordinate 20,850 of CBVK0100020534.1, read as the reverse complement.
TGATATGGAAGGTGAATTAATCAGTTCTATGGAAGAAATTGACATACTCATATTTAAGAAGATAAAACAAAAACAATTGTTGATGCAGTTTGAAAAGAATGGTGAAGAACCAAGTGAATATTTTGTTTTGTTAAAAGTAGAATTAGAAGAAGCAAATAAAATAGAGGATATTCTAAAACAACAATTAGCAGCGAAGAAGGTAAGATGTGAAGCTCTGGAAGCTAAAGTAGTGGCTGTCAGAAAAGATCTAGAGAAATTTCAAGCCTTATACCATCAGAATCTGACAAGCATTAAAGCCTCAAAAGAATTATCCACCATTATGAATCAACAAAGGAATCCAAAGTTGAAAACTAGTTTGGGTTATGAAGAAGGATCAAGTAGTGGTCATCCAAGCAACAAAGAATCCATCAAGTTTTTCAAATATACAATCATTGACAACAACCACTCTGCAGAAACAAAGGAATATAATCAGCCGCCAAGGATGAGTGAAAGAAAAAGTACCAGAACTAAATCTGTAGAACAAAGAAATAACAAAAACACACCCTCTGCTCAAAGAAATTATCAACATGGAAGAAATCGAACTGCTCAAAGAAGACAACCATTTTCTTGGTACAAATAATTTTTATATGGATATTGTTTTATCTTCTCTAACTTTGGTCACAAAGTTGTAAATTGTTCTTTAAGATTTAGATATGAGTAGTCAAGATTCTCAAGGAATAAATATCTTCCACAACAAAGAACAAGACAACCAAGTAACAAACAACCATAGACTGCAAATCATGTGATGGTTGGGAAAAATACACAGGTTAAGCATAAAAATCATTATGATGCTTTATTCAATGAACCAGAATGTTACATCTGCCATAATTATGGACATAAAGTTGCAGACTGTCGCTTAAAGAACTATAAGCCAGATTTAAATCTCTCTTCTGAAAATGTCAAGGTTTGGAAGAAGAAAGAATATGAAAAGTGTGGACTAGTGTTGTCAGCTCAAAGACAAAAGAACCCCTGGTATGTTGACATCAGATGTTCCAAACATATGACTGGAGACAAAAGAAAGTTTCTGACTATAAGAGAAAGCAAATCAAGGAATGTAACTTTTGGAAATGATGCACTAGGAAAAATCAAAGGTAAAGGAATGGTAAGTCTAAGTAATGACAAAGGGAAATATCAATATGTTTTGTTTGTAGATGGTCTGAAACATAATCGTCTTAGTGTCATTCAAGTTTGTGAAAGAGGATGTGAAGTTGTTTTTGCTTCTAAAGGTTGTAAAATACAATCTGTGAACTCAGGATAGTTGATTGCAAAGGGCATAAGAAGAAAACAATGTCTATGTTTTGAAAGAAGATAAATAAGAATGTAATTTAAGTAAGTATGATGAAAGTTGGCTATGGCATAGGAGACTTAGACACCTAAATTTTGATCATCTAATCAAACTTAGAAACAATGGGGTAGTAAAAGATCTTCCAAAGATATCAAAGCCATATAATTATGTATGTAAACCTTTCCAAATAGGAAAGCTTACTCAGACACAATTTAAATCTAAGAACTTTCCATCAATAGAAAAACCTCTTCAGTTAGTACATATGGATTTATGTGGACCATCAAGGAAGGAAGGTACATGAAAAGAAAATTACTTCATGTTGATTATTCTAGACTTACATGGGTTGCCTTTCTGAAACAAAAATCTGAAGCATTTGAAAAATTCAAAGTGTTTAAGGCTCTGACTGAGAATCAAACAGGAAAAATATTGAAGGCAGTAAGGTCTGATAGAGGAGGAGATTTTAGTTCAGGGGACTTTAAAGAGTTTTGTGATAAACATGGGATCAAAAGAGAGTATACTATTCCAAGGACTCCACAACAAAATGGAGTAGTTGAGAGGTAGAATATATCAGTTCAACAGATGTCAAGATCAATGATGAATGAAAGGAATATTTCTCAGACATATTGGGTAGAAGAAATTCATACAACTGTACATATTCTTAACAAAGATCATCTCAGGCCAAAAAGTGACAAGACTCCTTATGAACTATGGTTTGGAAGACTTGCTTCAAACAAGCATTTTAAATTCTTTGGGAGTAAGTGTTATATCAAGAATAATGATGAAAATCTTGGCAAATATGATGACAGGGATGATGAAGGTATCTTCTTAGGGTATTCTACAAACAATAAAGGATATAGATGTTATAATTAGAGGCTGCATAAATTGGTTGATTGTATTGACATAATAGTTGATGAAGAAATCCCGACACGAGATGTAAGCAACGTCGAATCAACAACAGAGGATATAGTTGAAGTTGAAGATGAATAGGTCCAAGAATCAGAAAGAGAAGACTCTGAGTTAGATGAATATACAAATAATCAGGAAGATTCAAATCAGCAAACAGAAACAAAACCTCCTCTCAAAATTGTTAGAAAGAATCATCCTGAAAAACAAATAATTGGTGATAGAAATAAAGGAGTTCAGACAAGAAGGCAATTGATTAAAGACTCAAAACAATCTCATATTGCGTTCCTATCTAGGATTGAACCCAAATTTTTTGATGAATCCAATAAACATGATGATTGGATTAAATCTATGAATGAAGAGATTGATAAGATGGAGAATAACAATACATGGGAGTTTGTTCCTAGACCTGCAGATAATAATGTAATAGGCTCCAAATGGTTGTTTAAGAATAAAATGAATGAACAAGGAAACATTGTTAGGAATAAATCCAGATTGGTCTGTAAGGGTTATGCACAAGTTGAAGGACAATATTTTGATGAAACCTTTGCACCGGTGGCAAGATTGGAAGCCATCAGAATGTTCTTTGCCTATGCATGTCATAAGAACTTTTAAGTATATCAGATGGATGTTAAGTCAACATTTCTTAATGGAGATATAGAAGAAGAAGTATATATGGAGAAACCTGAAGGATTTTCACTAACATATAATCCTGACTATGCCTGCATCTGAAAAAGGCTCTATATGGAATGAAACAAGAAGAATGAGCCTGGTATTATAGACTAGAAAATTTTTTACAAGACAAAGGGTTCAAGAAAGGTACTGTTGACAGTAATCTATACATTAAGTCTGAAGGTAATTATTTATTAGTCTTTTTGGTTTATGTAAATGAAATTATTTTTGGATGTACTAATGACCCTTCTATTTAGTGGTTTTCTAATGCTATGCAAACCGAGTTTGAGATGTCCATGATAAGAGAACTGTCATATTTTCTTGGTTTACAAATAAATCAAAGTTCTGCAGGGTTATTTATCTCTCAAGAAAAGTATTTGAAAGAGATGTTGAAGAAGTTTCAGATGGAATATTCCTGTCCTGTTAGTAAACCTATGGTGGTTGGTTGCAATCTCATTAAAGATGATATTTCACCTGATGTTGATCAAAGAAAATATCGATCGATGATAAGTAGTCTTCTGTACATCACACCATCTTCTCCCGATATAATGTAAGTTGTTGGAATGGTAGGTCGTTATCAGTCTTCTAAACAAAGTCATTTAGAAACTGTCAAGAGGATATTCAAATATTTGAAGGGTACAATGACTTATGGTCTTTGGTGTCCTAGAAATCATAATTTTCAATTAATTGCATATTCAGATGTTGATTGGGCAAATTGTTTGGATGAAAGAAAGAGAACCAGTGGAGGTGCATTCTTCTTAGGTGATTCATTAGTCGCATGGATTAGTAAGAAGCAAGGATCTATTTATTTATCAACTACAAAGGTCGAGTACATTGTTGCTGCTACTTGCTGCACTAAGATATTATGGATGATTCAAACTCTTGAAGATTTGAAGGTAACTTATACTGATCCCATTCCACTTCACTGCGATAACACCAGTGCCATTAATGTCTCCAAGAATCTTGTGCTTCATTCCAAGACTAAGAATATACCAATAAAGTATCATTTTCTCAAAGAGTGGGTTAAAAACAAAGTTGTTCTGCTAAATTATATTCCATCCAAAGATTAGATTGCTGATATCTTCACCAACTCAGTTTGATTATCTACACCATAAGTTGGGCGTGACCTTGTTATCTAGTTAAAATAGACTATTTGATCAGGGGGAGAGTGCTCATAGCATATCTAATAAGGGGAAGAGTGATTATTGTATCTCTAATCAGGGGGAGAACAAAGTCACTCTCATTTTCTTTGACATTGATGTCAAAGGGGGAGAAAAAGGTGTCGTATGGATGCTACAGTTGGAGGTCTAAGCAAAATAGTGCAGCCTTTCAGGGTTTCCATCAATGCCAAAGGGGGATATTGTTGGCATGTTTACAGGAAGAGTGTGCTTTTCATTGATGGAAAGAACAACAACGATGATGACATATTGGTAGCATTGATGAAAAACAAGAAAGCAGAGATGATATCATCAGGAATGACTAGACCATGAGAAATTGATGTCTACAAGCTCAGGAGGACGAACACCAGGCACAATGTTGGAGTTTCTAGATATCCAGTGGTTATCATGAAGGCCATAAGGAACGTGCGTAGTATTTCTTAGAATTCATGAGTTTGAGGAAGGAGTTAATCTTAGAAGGGTTGACGTAGAGTTATATGTCAAGGAGCCATCGACATTCTCGAAGGAAAGTAGAGATCCCTGGAGAGAAGAGGAACTAATAATTGTGGGCCATTAGATCCAGTGGAGTTGCAAAGAGGATAAAACCACGAGTCATTAAACTCTCCAAAGATGTGAAGGAATCCTGACCATCCATTGAGACAAGACACGTGGCGAGAGATCAACATTGTGCTGATTAAAAAATTGGGAAATCAGAGATAGGAGAAGCAAAAACTCGTGACATCCAAGTTCGCGAAGGTGATCACAACCGTTGATCGAGGAATGTCATGGGTCGTTGATCTGATGCAAGCGCAAGTTCGAGAATCGAAGAAAGGAGTTTTTATAATCTCCAACATCGCGAGTCACGAAATCTCAAAGTGAGAAGGACAGATATGGATCGTCGATCGAGGAAGGTCATGAGTCGTTGATCTGGCATGGAAAAGTTCAGAGTTCGGGAGCTCAGACTTCAAATAATCGAGGAGAGATAACTAGCAGAAAATATGATTTGCGAAGTTGTGAAGCACCTTTTGGATAGAAGTATGATCACAGTTCATGGTCACATGAAAGGAAGAGGCTTAGCTAGAAAAGATAGATCCCAATTTGTGGTTTTATCAGGAAGGGAAAAGGCACCAAAGCGATGATCGCGCAAAGGTTCTCTCTGTAACTACTGAAACAGACTGATTGTAAATGCTAGAAATGACTGATTGTATCTGCCAGAGAATTTGAAGAGCTTCAGGGTGATCGCCAGAGGAGCTGAAGCGTCTCGAGATAATTGCCAGAGGAATGAAGGATTATCATAGAGACAATTGACAGATGGAAAAGTGTCGAATACTGTAACTTCCAGACAGGCTGAGAATCTCATGATAATGACCACTGATGATGAATAGACTGTGGATAACTGCCAGAGAATATGAAGATTTGCAAGAATGATCTGGAAGAGGACTAGGCATGAAAAAATGAGTCAAAATAGAGAAGAGAAGACGAGGCTTATGTAATTGTGATAGTGATGCTGGTAGTGTTGGGAAGGAACTGATGCGCGAAAGAGCAAAGGGGAGGCGCAGCACATAGAATGGACATGGCACACAAAGCATAAAACGTAGAAGAATGAGATAGAACAAACATGCGTATCTAAGAGAGGAAGATAAATCTGAGGTGCACATGCAGAGACAAAGAAGAGAAATAGAAAGTGTAAGAATATGCAAGTAGGAAGACACTGAGGCAGGCAGAGTAGAGTAGTGTAGCAGAATAGTGATGATACTGGTAAGCCATTGATAAATATTGTATCATTGTAATAAATTTCAGCAAGAAAAGATTTATATTTAAGGGTGGTAGGGTGGTGCTAGGGAGGACTGTTGTCCTCAGAGTTTCAAGTGGGTGCTTGAACATAGGGAGTTGTAGCTTCCATCTGGTTGTAGCCAGAAAAACTAGGGTGGTAGCATGGTGCAAGGGAGAACCATTGTTCTCTGTTAATACAGGTTGGTGCCTATGTGACAGGAAATTGGTGCTTCCATCCAGTTGGTGCTGGAACACTCAGGGAGTTGGAGCTTCCTTCTAGTGGGTGCTAGAGAAACCAGAGGGTTGGTGCTCTCTACAAGTTGTAGCTTGTTAAAGAAGAGGTTGTAACATCATTTTGAGTTGGTGCTCAAAGATTGATTATGTACAAAACTTAAAAGACTGCCTATCATTCTAAGAAGAAGAGGTTTTCTCCCTTTATGGGTTTCCTCATGAATATCTGCCTCTGTGTATATCATATGTGTGATTGATATTTATTATTTCTGCGGTTCATGACTTGCATAATATTGATGATCACTTGGAGAACATTAATAATATTTCAATAGGCATAAAATTGTTTAAGCACAGTAACAATTGATTCACCCCCCCTCTCAGTTGTCTTAGTAATTCCAACAGACTAGTAATGAAAGGCTAGAGAAGTGAGGAAGTTAATGGTTGTTGACGAATTGTTATTTTGGATAAGCAAAGGGCCAATTGAATGACTAACAATAGGACACCACATTTTTCCCCTTCAAAATGGAAATTGTAGACTGCAGGTTGCATCTACAGGAAGGCCACAAGAATCCCAAGGAGATTGATGGAGGAAGATACCAAAGGTGAAATAAAAAAACACCACCCAATGACAACTAGAGAATTCATGAAGATCTGAATGGAATTTGTGAGCAACAGACTCATAAAGAGTAGGCATTGAGAATAGAGGATTTCACTAGTGTATATTGAGAAAAGTGAGAAGTTTCCTTGAATAAAATAGGAAACTCATCCAAACTTAGAGTGATCACCCTGAACAGAGGAGGCCCGAATCCATACTAGAGAAAAAAGGGTTGCATCTTGGTGCTTACTGGAAAAAAAACCGACATTGGTAAGGGAAGGTTGTCGAGGGACTATTTAACAGAGAAGGGGCTCCCTTGTGTAGAGGAAATGTAGTTTAAAAAAAACCTGATAAACCTGTAAATACCCTGAGCTTAGTGGGAAGGGGGTAAATTCTACTGTTGTTAGCTAAGGAAGGAGAGTAACCTTCCTAGATCATATGAGTTGGATATCAACTGAATCATTTCCCTTATGGTATCATGGCTTGGCACGGGGGTGACATAATGTAGGAAGGCACTCTACAGTGTGGCCTAAGGTTGGGAGGAAAGGCATCCTCTCTCAGTCAATTTGTATTGGCAATTTCCCTGATCAAATAAGCGTAAATATTGACTTGTTAAATTGTATATGAATGATGTATGTGTGTAATTATATGGTTAATGGTAAATTTAAATCCTTGTAAATGATAAAAATAACCTTTGAATGATTGGGATGGACTAATGATACATCATTTTTCTATCAAACTATGGGCCTATTTAAGTATGGACAATTGTGTCTCTAGAAACCTTATGGCTTTAGAGAAAATTTATAGCACATGGACAAAAACATAATTCAACCAGTGATGGGGTGTTTTGTTAGCTGGAGAGATCCATGTAAAGAATAAAGGACCCTGGATTTCAAGAAACTCCCTATGTTTTGTGGGAATCTTGCAAGATATGCAAGACCTTCCATTTTCATGAAGTTGAGAGGATAGCGATGGTATGAGGGTGTTTTAGACTCATGAATACCTAGATTGAACCCTGCAAAACTCTGAAATTTATCTAAGTCTCTAATATTGGCATTAACTAGTAAAGAAATCGGTTGATGCATCGGGAGATATTACATCTATTGATTCGGTGGGACGATTAAATATTATCCATTCGTGGGAAGGAATCGTCGTCATGAATGAAAGGGTACCAGGACTTGTAAAATTCCGATGATGACGGTGACGAAAGTATCGAAGACGGGATCAATACAGTTAATATGTCGAGAAATTCCATCGACATGATCTGGACTGTTGATGTGATGTGCACTATTGTCAGTGAACTAAGATTTGGTGGAATAAGGATCGAACTAGGTTGGGTGGATGACGATAAATATGTAAGTATCAACGAGAGTCACCGATCAATATGTAGGTGAGAGTTAATCTCTGCCATGGATTTTTAGAAACCCGAGCTAGGTTATAAGAGAAAATGATGAAGTCATGATGATACGACGAGCCAACATGGAAGCTAGAATAATCCTATGGGTGACATGAGCTGCCAGTGGGATGGTTGGTGAGAGGGCAGTGGTCCTAGAGGGCCTAGAAATCATTATGGTGTCAACCATGGATGATTTTAGGGGCTAAATTTCGCTCATGGGCTAATTTTCCATGCTTTTTCCAAAAACGAGATTCGCTATTTTAAAAATGATTCGCCCAAATTCTATAGGATAAAATTATCTTTCCTTAAAAATCGCCAAAATTTTATAAAACTATATAAAATCCTTGGAAATTTGAATATTTTTACAAAAATATCGCCGAACATTTATAGTTGGCATATGAAGGATTAGTAAGATTCACCAAGGTTTCTACATTTTAAGATAAATTTCCATCCTTAAAATCATCCCTGGTGTCAACGGTGGTTCAGACTGTCGGATATGCAGAATGTTAGATCTCGACCATTCATTGGAGACTAGTGGGTATGGCCTAGAATCATGGATATAGGAAAGTTCCAATGACGATGAGGTCAAGAGATTCAATGACAACCATTGATTGGTGGATGGGAGAGATGAGAGATAAATACATGGCCTTTATATTAAATGCAATTTGGAGGCCTTGATGCAATAAGAGTCATTGGAGGTTAAGTCCTGAGAGTCGTCATATATGGAGAAGATATGACTAGGGTGATCATCATTAGAATACGAGAGTTAGGAAAATGAAATTTTGTGGGGTATAGACACTGACGACGAAGAACAGTTTCGTGAAGTCGAAACCTTTGACTTGCAAATAAAGGGGAAAGGACACCACATTGGATGGTACGCATGGAAAGGATACCACATGGAGGTCACATGGTAGTGAGGTGGATTTGGATGATGAGGGTTTAAGGGAGGTTGTAGCTTGAGATCCAAATATCGACTCTAGGTATGTTTACAGTATTTTGGAAGCCTTCGATGAACATAATCCATCGAGGGCCCTTAGAATCCAATAAGAGATGAGGAAGAAGAGAGAAATATTAACATCCCACCAACCTAAGAGAATGTTAGGGGGTTGAGTGTGTTACATTTTTGGCCTATAAGGCCCTTGTAGAAAAGAAATATGGACATCGATTTCAAAGGTTAAGAATAAATAATGGAGGTGAATATGTTAACAATCAATTTACAAGTTATTGCACTACATAGGGCATCCAAATGCAACACACTGTTCCATATACACCACAACAAAATGATGTTGCTAAGAGAAAGAACCGCACATTAAAAGAAATGACTAATTGTATGATCCAATCTAAGGGATTAAGTCTAAAATATTGAGTGAAATCCATTAACTATGAAAATTACATAGTAAATCACACTTCCACAAAGTCTCTTAAAAATATTAATGGATTAAGTCTAAAGTATTGAGTGAAATCCATTAACTATGAAAATTACATAGTAAATCACACTCCCACAAAGTCTCTTAAAAATATAACACCGGAAGAAGCATGGAATAAAATTAATCCAGATGTAATTTGCTTCGATGTATTTGGCAGTGTAGCATGGGCTCACATCCCTGATGAGAAAGGATAGGTTTACAACCTAAATGTGAGAAGTGTATATTTGTTGGTTATTTTGAATATGTCAAAGGTTATAGACTTCTTCAACCTCATTCAAATGAAATTATTATTCAAAGAGCTGTTAAATTTGATGAAAATATCTTGGCCTGTGAGCCTAATTCGGTGTCTGTTCCTTATTCAGCATGTGAACCATATTCTCTCTAGTTGAGGGAATTGACTATAATGAAACCTTTTCCCCCATATCCAAAATGAATTCCATCCACCTTGTTTTATCCCTTGCTTCCTCACGTAAATGAGAGGTCCATTAGATGGATTTCAAGTATGCCTTATTTATGGGAATTTTCAAGAAGAAATATACATGTAACAACCTCCAAGCTATGTCCAGAATGACTCCAGCCTTGTTTTCCGCCTTAAGAAATCTCTTTATGGTCTTAAGCAATATCCTCGAGCTTGGTATGCAAAAATGGACAACTTTCTTCTTGATACTGAATTTTCTAGATGTCATTATGACCTAAATGTCTATACCAAGAAAGTAGGAAACCATCTCATAATCCTTGTTCTTTATGTTTATGACCTTATCCTCACTGGTAGTGACCCTAAAATTTAACCCATGTGAAAACCAACCTTAAGAATAAATTTGAAATGAACGACTTAGGCTATTTGCACTATTTCCTTAGCCTCCAAGTTTTGCAACCCAAGGAAGGAATTTTTCTTTCCCAGTCTAAGTATGCTTGTGAACTTCTTCATGATTTCACATGGAAGATTCAAAACCAACCCCTTCTCCCTTCCAATATGGAGTCAAACTATTGCCACTTGAACTTCTCTCGAAGTTGATGCTACCTTGTACCGTTACTTAGTTGGTAGCCTCTTATACTTGAATCATTCTTGTCCATATCTTTTCTTTGATGTTGGAATTGCTTCCTTGTAATCTATTGGAAAGTATCTAAAAAGGATACTTCAATATGATCAGGGTATAGTTCAGTTTGAGATACATTACAGTTTAGGGGGGGACTCCTTTATTGGTTGGTTTCACTAATTCAAATAGGGCCAATGACCTTGATGATCAAAATTATAATGCAGGTTATGTTTTCAACCTTGTTTAAGGACATGTCACTTGGGCCTGTAAGAAACAACATGGTGTTTCTCTTTCTTCAGTAGAAGTAGAGTATCGAGCAATGGTTAATCCAAGTCAAGAAGCCTTATGGCTTCAACATATCCTTTCATAGTTTGGATTGCAGAAACAACATCCAACCACCCTTTGGTGTGACAATCAATGTTCCATGAAGCTCGCCAAAGACCCAGTGCAAAAAAAACGCATCGATCTACACATGCACTTCATAAAAAAACTCCTTCATTATCGAGTTATTGAAATGCTATTTTTCACTATAGAAGATCAAGTTGTAGACATTTTCACAAAGTCTCTTACAAAAGTGAAGTTTTCCAAACTTATATATATGTTAGGAGTTCAAGAAGTTTTCATTAAGGGGGGATAGGATTTGGTGCTTTATTCCTTCTCCTATTGTGTCACCTTTGTAAATCCTTCAATCTTATCCCAAGTTGTTCTCAAGGGGGGGTGTTAGGATATTTAGACACTTAGGAGTTAGTTAAGTTCAATTTAGTCTAATTTAGTCTAATTTAGTTAAGTTCAATTTAGTCTAATTTAGGTAAAAGTGTGTTTCTTTAGTATACATATCTCTCTTTTAAATATCTCTGTAATAATTTTCTTTGACATTAATGAATTGCTCCAAGTGGTCACGTTGGCTGGGACTGTGGATGTTTCCTCATACGAGTTTTACCACATCAAAACATCAGTGTGTTTATTTTTGATATGGTTGTATGAGTGGTTACTAAAGGTGTTCATCCTCTATTGGAATACATGTGTTGTTGAACAAAGAAGCCTTAGATCTCACTGTGGATATTGATTTTGATGAATGCAATTATTATACGCATAGAAGCAATCGTAATAAACCACACCATTATCCCAAAATTTTACTATTTGATGACATCAAATTTTATTTCTCTTGAAACACATGAAAAGGATTAAAAAAGAAGAATTAACAGATAACAACTACAAGACATTACTTAGGATTTGGACACCTATAAGGGGAACCAAATATCACCTTTTGGTAAGATGTCTTCTCTTCATTATTTTTTTGTTGGTCAACTTGAAGGTATTGAATGGTATTCCATCTAGCAAATGAAAATCCTAAGATTTGCAATATATATATATTTTTATAACTTTTGTCTATTTTTAGTGATTGTAAGAAGGATGCAATATCCATTATTCACAACATTAATTTGTTTTTTCTTGCAGATTTTTAGGTGACATTTTTATACCATTGCCAAATAATTTACTTCACAGCTACCAAAAATTATGTACCCTTATGAAAGGTGTAGGAATGGAGTATCAACAATTGATGCATGTCCTATTGATGACATCATATATTATGAAGAGCATTTTTATAGCAAGATTTTCCTCACCTTATGCAAATTTGCTCAGAAGGCTTTTTTCCATTTCCCTATGTAGACTTGAAGTCCCTTTTTGCAAATATCAGAGCTAAAAACAATATTTTTCCACATGTACGTGCCCTAACTACTATACAACATGTGTATATGCAGGTTGCACCACTACAGCCTGTGCACATCACGTTTTGTGCCCAAAATTAAAAAATAGTGTTGGGTTTCCATGTCACGTCACAGGATCCATGATCCTTGACCTTCCATATTCTAGAAACATTCTGAATCTTCCCTTCAGTTCCACTTGAAGGCTATAAATGGGCCATATCCAAGCTGTGGAAAAGGGGAGAAGAATTCAAATTTGAGAGAAAAGTTACTCAGAAAAATTATTCACTTCATATTGAGTCTGCATCCCTTTGTCCTTTTAAGTCTGAACACATTGTTCATCCCCCAAAATCTTCCCTACTTGATTGAAAATCTCATTGTCTCTCTTATATGAGCTTTCCTTTGGTGGAGGATTGAAGTGGTGGAGGCCCAGTTGGAAGGGACTTAGTTTCTCGTTTTTGAAACATGCTGGCACAAAAGTTTCTAATTCATTCACTTCCGTTGATTACATTTTAATAGAAATACTATTTTCTCGTCCAATTAATATCTAGAAAATATTTGAATTGTTATTCCATGGGCAGATTTTTTATGAGTGTTGATGGATTATGCTATTGAATGTGATAACTTTATATATTATCACCATATGCTTGCATTTCTTGGTTGTTGAGGACAAGTTGCAAGTGTATTTATTTGAGTCAAGTGCTCAATGGTGGACTTCATCGAACGTTTGTACGAGGTAGGCTCTTTATCTTGTCTCGTTAGCATATTTTCTTATATACCATATATGAGATTAGAGTTTATTTCTATAGTCATTTCCGTCTGTTGTGGTTTACCCCTAGCCATAGAGAGATTTTCCTCGTAACAGAATTGGCGACCATACTGGGGATAAAATATTCTTTTCAGGGTTTGGAGTGTTTTTCTCCTTTGATTACTCTCGTTTATATTGAGTTTTGTGTCCTCTGATTCCTTGATAGCTTCTATTCATTTTGAGTCTAAGTTTCTTGGCCTTATCCTTAGCCTGGCAGTGTTTTAACACATATACGCAGGTTTTTACCTGATAGTCGCATACATACGTGTGTTGTCCTTTTGCTAGAGGCATATATATGCGACTTTCTTCTGAACAGTCTCATACATCATCCTTTTTTTTCTTGGTTGTTGAGTTTGATGTTTGTTGGGTAAGTCTTGATGGTTGTCGAGTCTTCTTGGGTCTCTATTATGACTGTTAAGTGTCTGTGGAATGATAAGAAACCTTTCTTTGGTTGAATTTTTGGGCGATGCCTTTCTCATCATCCTTTTCATTGATTGTCCTTACATCTTGGATGGGGTGTTTTCTTCTTGATATCCTACTTGGTTTGTATTTGTTTACATACAGTAGAATCTTTATATCAAGCTATTTTTCAGTCCTTTACATACAATATAATCGTATATGGGGATATTGCTAGTATCTTTACCTCTGTGAGAGGCGGTGCTTTTGAGGTTTCAGGATTTGTTACCCTGTTCATACGGTAGACTTGACTTATGATTGTTTGCCTGTGCATCAGTTATATCGTGGTTGATTAGTTTCTTGACATAGGTACCACATAGGTTACTTGAAAGGGTTATTCTTTAGGTACCCTAAGTCAGATAAGGGTCAGACAACATACAACCTTTATGCAGGATTACCTCTCCGGGGGGATCTGACCGACTAGTTGTTAAGCCCACGAGGGCTCTTATAATTTATTCTGATACCTCTAATATTTTGCAGAGATTCTCAGGCCCCTCTTGTGTGAGGCATACCTACTTTAGGGAGGGAGGCCCCTTTCAACCACTTTATCCTGTTTGTGTGCATATTGGCCTTTTGTTTATTTTATTTTGGTGTTCTCTTTGATCACTAGTTGTCCTTAGGATTTTTTTTTGTATATCTCGAGTCTTGAGTCATCGTGTAGCCAGACCAGCTTCCCCGCAAGTCTTGTCACTTGTTACAGTTACCACCACATTTTGAGTCTTTTCCTTATAAAAGGTGTAAAGTTATCAAACGTGGTACACACACCTCCACTTACCAGAATTGTGATCATACAAGGATGAGTATTGAATCGAGTCAGATATATATTGGGAGTCCTTCAAATCCTATACCTACTATAGTTAATGGTACTCCTTTGACACCTTCAACCACAATGGTTATAGTGCCGAAGGTTCCTATCATCACTCATGTTCGTCCTATAGTGAATACTCAACCTATAGCCATGAACCATTTTGGGTCCCTTTTTCACTCGTCAAGCTACAATATTCAATCCATCCCTATGGCCTCTAGCCCATTTTCTTATGGTATGTTGAATTTCACATCATAATTTTCATCCTCCATCCCAACGTTTAGTCCAATTACTAGTATTGGAATTGGGGGCATGGCTCCTCCACATACTCCATTTTCATTTGGTGGTGCTCATGTCCCACAAATGACTCCTACAATTTGAGGCCTTCCTCATATTAACCCCAGGTCTAATCCTGGTCCTAATGCTTTTGGATGGAGTGACCAACATGGCAGACAAGCTACTACTTATGGTCTATCCTTTACACCCACCTCCTCTATACCGATTCCAACCAACATGTTTGGAATGACAAATCCACCTTTATCCTCCTAATTCACACCTAGAGGAGGTCAGTTTCATACCTTGGGAAACCCCCAACTTGGAGCCACTCCAGCTGGGGGAAATTTTTACAACCCTCATCATAAGATTCCTACCGGAATGGTGCCCAACCAACCCCTCATGAATCAGTTTGAAGGAGGGTCTTACAATCCTGGACAGGTCCATGGTGCTTACTAGAACCCTAGATGGTATGTGATTCCCAAACAAAAATCTTTCTAGGGAGCTTGGGGCCAGATGTTGCAACTCGTCTCCCTTTTCTGGCCACGCTCAATCTGCCAAACTTGTCTAAGTTAATGAATGACCCTCTGCATCATGATACTGCATGGCCCCCATCCCCACCAAGCTTCCTTCAGATATTCAAAAAATCGAGGGTAAAACTAGTGAGGATACTGGTGATCACATCACTACTTTTCACCTTTGGTGCTCTTCGAATTCCCTTATTGATGATTCTATTCAGTTAATATTGTTTCAACGCACCCTCACAGGGGTCACCGTGAAATGGTATATCAAGCTACCAAGGGAGACATACACAAATTGTAATCAGATGGTTTTAGTCTTCCTCAACCACTTCCAATTTTCGGTTCATTACGATGCTGACATATAAATTATGTTGATCTTACATTAGGATAAATCCACCCATATCTCGAATCACATCCAGGAGTGGCATAGATAGAAGAAGTTGATCAAGGCCTACATACCCCCAAAATTCTTGCTAGAGTGGTTCCTTAAGTCTCTACAACCTTATATTTCGAAGGATGTTTCTACATCTAGGGTTACATTTAAGGAAGAAGCGATTTTTAAATCCCAACAGTTAGATATCATATATGCTCAATATGGGAGGCTATATAATATTCTTCCAGATGCACCAAGGTAAAACTATGACCCTAGAAAAATTCTCGGGCCTCATGCTGATGGAATTGTAGGCTTTGCCAATGTGAAATATGCAGAATCGGTGACAAGACATTTGAAAGAATTGTCTCTAAACCAGTATGTAGGAGGGCCAACTTTGTCTATGTCCTCCAATCCCACTCAGTCGATGGATGTACATTCTATGCATTCATCTACTAACTCAAATGGTAACCAACAACCAGGAGGGAATAAACAGAAAGGACGTAGTAAAAATCGTAGGGGTGGGAAGAATAATAATAAACCCAAAGACAATGGTAATAATGAGAAGTCGAATAATAATGTTGGCGAGGGCATGAAATAAAGGTAAAAGGTGAAGTTTCCATGCAATCTTTGTACAACCAATCACCTTACCCATTTATGCCCCAAACTTGCGGAAGTTGTGAAGATTTTATCTCTATCGCCCACTGTGCTAACTAATCCTTTTCCACATAATCAACACATGGCCTCGAGCTCCTCAAATTATGGAAATGCGGCGAGTGGGAGTCAAAACCCACCGATGCAATATGGTGACCTTTTATGAATCAATATGGTTAAATCTAAGGTTAATCTAGCCACTCGGTCTCATGATTACAGTTCTCCTTAGACTGTAACTAGTCTAGAGTCTCACCCTCCTTCAGAGACACCCTTACAGGTCGAAAAACCAGA
Organism: Picea abies; assembly: GCA_900067695.1. Lineage (NCBI taxonomy): Eukaryota > Viridiplantae > Streptophyta > Pinopsida > Pinales > Pinaceae > Picea > Picea abies. The sequence goes on along the minus strand of CBVK0100020534.1, from coordinate 4,451 downwards.
GCTGTCACCCCGTATTTTGAAAGGAGTACTCAAGCGCTCTACCCACAATCCTTATTCTAGAGCCTCCCATAATTACTCTATTGTTGAGGATCTAGGTCAAATCCCTTGTGCGATGACGGCTCTGGAAGTACTCTTGATGTGTCCTTCATAGAGGAATGCCTTATGTGTTAGGAGCTCTAGATCCTTGTGGCTCTAAATTGATCAAGTTTTTCATCATAGATGTGAATTCTCTCTTTCCTTACCATGTGGCATTCCAAATATACATGGGTTACTCAAAGTATACCATCAAACATACTGTTGTTGATGAAGGCACTGCAACATGTGTGATTTCCCTGGTCTGTTGGAAATCCCTCATCTCTCTAACCCTTTCTCGATCTCCGACCATGTTGACTTCTTTTGACGGTTGTTCCTTCCGCCCTCACAGTATTATTCCTGCCTTTCCAGTCCAGTTAGGTGGGAAGACGGTAGAGGTGGATGTCGAGGTGGTTGATATGCCCCTCGACTATAACTTGTTACTAGGATGCAATTGGACTTATGCTATGAATTCAATCATATCGTCCATATTCCGCACTCTTTTCTTTCCTCACGATGGGAAGATCATGATGATCAACCAATTGTCCTTTGTGTATGCTAGTCCCAATGCATCCATTGGACCATCAATCCCCATGATCCACAATTCTCAGCCGACAACTGATAATATCAGTTTTTGAATGTATTCATCCCTTATGGGTAACTTTGACTTCATGGAACTGGTTCATCATATATACGCCATGTCCAGTAGTCCTAATTCATCAAAGAGGTCCATTCCTTTTCACACTTCATATTTTAACGATCCTTAGACCCCACGTTCCTCGACTTCATCTTGTGAAGGTTAGTCACATACCAGAATAGCCATTCCACTATCAAAAAAAGAGATAGTGTATCAGGTTGTTCTTGACTCTTTCGTTGATCCATATCTTTTTACCTCATAGACAGACAAGGAGGATCATGTTCCTGAGCCCATGTGGGCCACTTCATCGTCTTTTTCACATGACTGCCTCAATGAGACTTTACCTTCGGATGAAGCTATCATAGAGGCCATGAATGGTTCTGACAAGCCATGGGATGATATGCATCATCACTCTTATTTTCTCCTAGAGATTTCCATAATCAAACAAGATGATTTTAGATCTACCTTGAGCGAGATAGTCGGTCACGCCATGTGAGATCGGAAGAGCGGTTCAGCAGGAATGCCGAGACGTGGACTTCATCGAACGTCTAGACGAGGTAGGCTATTTATCTTGTCTTGTTAGCATATTTGTTTAGATAGCACACCTAAGATTAGAGTTGATTTCTATAGTCATTTTCGTCTATTGTGGTTTACCCCTAGCCATAGAGAGATTTTCCTCATAACAGAATTGGCGACCATACTGGGGATAGAATCCGCTTTTCTTGTTTAGTTAGGTGGAAAGATGGTAGAGGTGCATATCAAGGTGGTTTATGTTCCCCTCGACTATAAATTGTTACTAGGACGCAATTGGACTTATGCTATTACTACAATCATATCATCTATCTTTCACACTCTTTTATTTCCTCACGATGGGAAGATCGTGACTATCGATCAATTGTCCTTTGCGTACGCTAGCCCCAATGCATCTATTCGACCATCAATCCCTGTGATTGACATTTCTCAGGTAGAAACTAAGAATATCGATGTCAGAATGTATTCATCCCTTATGGGTGCCTTTTACTTCATGGCACCGATTCATCATATATATGCCATGTCTAGTGGATCTGCTTCGTCAGAGAGGTCCGTTCCTTTCCGCACTTCATATTTTAATGATCCTTGGACCCTAACTTCCTCGACTGCATATTGTGAAGGTCAATCACATACTGGAATGGACATGCCACTATTGACAGCGGAGATAGCGTATCAAGTTGTTCTTGACTCTTTAATCGATCTGGATCCTATTATCTCACAAACAAATGAGGAGGATCATGTTCTATAGCCTGTGTGGGCCACTTCATCATCTTGTTCATGTTGCTGCCTCGATGAAACTTTACCTTCATATGAATATATCATAGAGGCCATGAATGGTTCTGACAAGCCATGGGATGATATGCATCATCACTCTTATTTTCTCCTAGAGATTTCCATAATCAAACAAGATGATTTTAGATCTACCTTGAGCGAGATAGTCGGTCACGCCATAGTTCCACTTGATACACATGAAATTTATGCCAAAGGAAACATTGTGAGTATCTCTCCTACCGTCAAGATAAATATCTCTCGTATTCTTGGAAAGGTTGAAAATGTATACATCGGTGCAGATTGTTCGCCAGAGAAAATTATGATCTACACCGATCTCTTCAAAGAATTCTGTGATGTGTTCGCTTGGTCATATGAAGAGATGCCAAGAATCGACCCTCAGATTGTCGAACATGAGATTGCAACCTACCCAGATGTTAAGCCTATTCGAAAACAAATTAGAGATGTCAATCCAAGGAAGGCCTATGCTATTAAGGTAGAGGTAGAAAAACTTCTTAATGTTGGCTTTATCTACCCAGTTCCCTTGACTGAATGAGTATCCAATCCCGTTCCTGTGAATAAAAATCAAGGAACCATCCGCGTATGCATGTATTTTCGTGACCTGAACAAGGCTTGTCCCAAAGACAACTTCCCAACACCCTTCATTGATCAGATTCTTGATCAATGTGTGGGAAGCAAAGTTTTTTCTTTTATGGATGGATTTTCAGGGTATAACCAATTTCAGATTAAACCTGTGGACCAACATAAGTCAACATTCAATTTCCCTTGGGGTACTTTCGCATACTGGAAGATACCTTTCGACCTTAAGAATGTCGAAGCAACCTTCCAACGAGCTATGACCTTTTCATTTCACGATCTCAAGCAAATAGTCAAAGCCTATCTCGACGATCTTCCTTCTCACTCCCGTAAGAGAGTGGATCTCCCTAAACACCTTCGACTAGTTTTTGAAATATGTCACCATTATCGAATCCATTTGAACCCTCATAAATGCATATTTTGTGTTAGGTCAGGTGTACTTCTAGGATTTTTAGTCTTTGAGACTGGGATCATGGTAGATCCACTAAAGGTTCAAGCAATACTTCGATTGCCTCCCCCACGCACTATTCATCAACTTCAAGGTTTACAAGGGAAAGATAAATTTTTATGATAGTTTATAGTGAACTATGCCAATATTACTAAGGGTTTCATGCATCTCTTAAAGAAGGAAACTCATTTTATTTGGGATGAGTGAGCTCAGGAATCCTTCGATGCTTTGAAGAAATCCTTGGTATCAACGCCTCTGATGAAGTCTCCAGACTATGGTATAGATTACTTGCTTTATGTCACAATATACGAAGAGATGATTGGTATGTTGTTGGTTCAGGAGAATGACGAGCTCCATGAGCATATCATTTACTATCTTAGTCGAACCTTAGTAGACCTCGAACTCAAATATTCTCATGTTGAAAAGATAGCTTTGGATGTCGTTCACGTAGTCCAATGATTACGACACTATATATTGCTTTGAGAAAATATTGTGATTGCAGATGTTAATACATTTCAATACGTCCTTATGAGGTGTATCATAGGGGGAAATTACAATAAATGGATTGTCATTCTACAAGAATTCGATTTCGATTTTGCTTCAGCAAAGTCCAAAAAAACACTAGTTTTTGCAGAGTTAATACATGAATTCCCTTGGTTAGATGAGGATGTTATTCATGTTGATTCATTTGCGGATGACCACATTTTCCTTGTCTCATCGTCAGACCCCTGGTATGGAGATATTATTGTTTATCTTCAAACTTTGAAGTTCCCTCAACATCTCTCGCGAGATGAGCGGCGACGTATACAATACCAGGCTAAGAATTACCTTATCATCCACGACACTCTATATCCCTGAGGAGTAGACAATATATTGCATCATTGTTTGACTCATGAAGAAGCTGAGTCTTTTCTAAATGAATGCCACAGTGGGGCTTGTGGTGGTCACCTATCCGAGCTTGTGACAACCCAAAAAATTTTGCGAGCCGATTATATTTGGTCATCTATTTTTAAATATTGCATCAAAACAGTTAAGAAGTGTCACCACTGCTAGGTTTTCACTCGGAAAATGTGCTCGCATCCAATCCCTCTCCGTCCAGTTGTTACTGTTGGTCCTTTCACCAAGTGGGGGGTAGATTTTGTGGATTGCAACCCAAATTTGGTCGTGGGGCATCAACATATTATCGTGGTCATAGACTACTTTACTAAGTGCGATGATTCCATGCCTACAATTAAATATGATGGTAAGACTGTCGATTTACTAAGAGGGGGAGTGAATCAGTAATAGCGTAATTATAATCCTTTTTCTCCAAATAATACAAATGTTATATCAATGTAGAATTATTATCCAATAATGAGCAATAGGAAATGAACAATCACACACATACATAGTACACTA
>CBVK0100020533.1:0-37702 GCA_900067695.1 Picea abies | reverse complement strand
CTCACCTTTTAATATGGTCATGGTGGTGTAGTTGGTGGGAACATATGGATGTTCGTTTTGAATATGAACTAATAGGTGTGGCGATGAGGGTTTGGTTGTGTAGGGTCAATGAAATCTGTCCACTATTTTCAATGTAACAATGACTTTCTCCCGAATCAATTAAAACAACAAAAAGATGATTAATGATCTTATATTCCACCTCAATCATATGGGATTTATGTTCTACTTGTCAATCCTCTAAGGCTGCATATATTCTTGGAATACTTCTTCCCATGTCTTCTATTGTTGTATCCTCTTGGATGTTGTGCATGGTATTATTTTTTTCTTCTTTGTAAGGGAAATCATTGTACATGTGATTTTCTTTGCATCCCCAACATTTGATTGGTGGTATTCCTTTTTTTACCAAGGGGTCTTCTCTCTTGGATTCACTCTTAACAGACTGATCTTGCTGATTTTTTCTAGGGTTATTTCTGTTGAAAATATTTTTGAATCCCTTCTCTATCTGATCAGATTCCTCTTTCTTCTTATCCTTCCATGTTTTCCGCAAGGATTATATACCCTTTCCTTGCTCATATAGGTACTTATCCTTCCTAATGGTCTCTATCAAAGTCTTGGTCTCATCATATTGAACCTTCTCTATATAAAATGATGGCAGACCATTCAAAAACCTTTGTATATTTACATTCTCATCCTTGATAAACCCCACATACTTAAGAAAACCCAATAATTTATTTTCATATTCTCTCATGGTCATGCTTCCCAACCTTTTTCAAAGAACTCTTGAATATTATTGTCATAGAGTGCTTTGAAAGATGCTTCTTCTGAAAATATCTCTTTAATTGCATCTAAGTGATCATTCTCTCATTAATTTGTTCAACTTGCTTCAACTGATCCCATCACATAGAAGTTTTTCCATGCAATTGGTATGTGACAATTATTTCTTCTAGGTTAGATGAGTAGTTGTGCAACTGAAATACTTCTTGATTTCAAGCAACCAAGCTTCAACATCATTTTCCCTTTCTCTTTCACCGTGAAAGGATGGTTCCTTAAGCTTCTTTAACTCTCCTTGTAAATTTTCCAATTTAGGTCTTCTTATTTGGTACGTAACAGGAGACACTTCTAGACTGCTTATGGAGCCTTCAGATACATAAAATTTCCTTACTGATTAAGTAGGTGAATGATGTCTATGATTTATGCTAGCACTTTGTGAATAACCATTTCTTCTATAGTTATATCTTCTTTCATGATGTCTACCTTCTTCCTCCTATTTTGAGTCTGATCCATTCTTTTCTTGCCTTTGCAACTGACTTAGGCTTTGCATCATTCAAGAATTTATTTGATTTTGTTCTCTTCTTATATTCTCATTGTCTTATCTATAAGTATTCACTTATATTATCAAGATTCTCATAGTCTCTATTAATATTTTGTGTTCCCCTCTTCTCTTGTGTCCATTTTATTCTATCTCTACATTACCAACACTGATATTTTTACATTTGGTTTCTCTCTCACAATTGAAGGCTCCCTCTCCTTCCTCCATGTCCCAAATATTGATTATTAGATTGAAATTATATGTTTATATCCCCTAATTATGAAAAATGTTCAAGCAACCATTTTTGTTAGAATTATGCATATTATAAAAGTTGTCAATTACTGCCACAAGTCCTTTTTCTGCTCAACTCATGAATAATTATATCATAATTCTCAAAAAATATAATAATTTCATGTTATTATATTATAAATCATATTTCCGATGAATATTCTCATTCCCGATTCCGATCTCCGAGCTAAAAGTTATGGCTTCCTGAAAAAAATAAATCATTTTCACCCCTTGTGTGCAGTTTCTCCACTGGTGTAATTTTATTGGAAGACCAACTTATGCCATCTAGAGAATAAAATATATCAAGAACTAGAGAAAAAATTGTATAATAAATAGATAAAAATAATTATAGTAAATTCATAACAACTCTCATCTTTTCAATTTGATACTTTAGTAAAAACTTTCAACAATCTGGAAATGAAAACTTTGTCTCTTTTTTCACCCCTTTTTCCAGACTTAATTTTTTACCAAAACTAATTAGCTATTAATCTGTGAACTTATGGAAACATTTCAATAAACCAACGTTTTTTTTTATTATTGAGTATATCAAATGTCGAGTATAAAAAAATTTCTAGTTTTGTGATCTAGGGTCACTTTTTCTCCTCTGAAAATCTCAAAAATCCCCAAAAAGTGGCCTAGAATAAATGATTTTAACTTATTTCAACATCCCCATTCCAATCCCCATAGAATTTATTCAATTCCTTCATGATTTATTTTCATTTCTACTTTTTGGAGTCTCTCCAATAATTTCAGCTTAATCTAGATTTCTTCCTATGATTTGGACTGATACCTTTAAAAACTACTATTTTGCAATTTAAGGAAAATACAAGAAGAAATGGGAAATGAAGCTCTCTAACACTTTTGTAGATATATTAAGTGTGGAAAAAACCCAGAAGATTCATTTCAATCCAACTTAATATGTTCTAGTTATGGCCAAAATAAGAAAATGGCTCTAGACTTAGTTTTTTGTTTTCAAATCTGATGGACAATCTTGCCTACGTGGAAAAATATTGATGTGATAATGATATGGAAGTTGCATGGCATAAAACACTATCCCACAAACACACTAGGGACTACTTCCCTACTTCATGTTATAACAATCCTTCAATCTACATCGTCGATCTCAAATAGGAAGAAATCTGGATCGTTGATCCGCTCTCTATAGATGGTCGATTATTTCTTTTGTAAACCAAAATTTTCTGTCGATCTCTATGATGCCTGGTCATCGACCATTGAACATTGTTCATTTTACTCAAAAACCAAATGTTTCCCATGAATCACATCGATCCCCGATCATCGATGATCATCCATTGACGGATTCCTTTGATGACTAACTTAGTTACAATTTTTTTGAACCTCAACCATCGGTTGTTGGCCATATCTTGTTCGACATGACAACTATGATTACATGGAATGACATGTATATGATTAAATTGAATGACTCATTATCTATAGGAATCAACTGAGATGACATGGCATGATATGTGGATGATGATGTGGCTTGACACATCACCCTCCTCTTTCCTTCATCGACCAACAATAGTTTCTCTTAGAAGAAATTTGAACTTTTCATTAAATATTCTAACTATTGATCATTGACCATCGACCATAGATGATCAAATATTTCCTTTGGATTGCCTAAACTCCCTTTTCCAAAACTTGTTGATCCTCAACCATTGTCCATCGACGATTAGAGATATACTTTGAATGCATGAAACTTTCACCAAATTCCATTGAATCATAATCATTGGCCATTGACGATCATATATTTATTTTGGTCGAATAAAATCTTCACCAAACTTGTTGATCCGACCTTCTACCATTGTCGATTTCCTTTGATGAACTTCAACACTTAGAAATTTCAGCCAAAACCAAAGTGAATCTGGGCCATTGATCTCCCACTCAAAACAATCTCGACCATTGATTTTCTTTGACTTCCCAAATGACCGAAAATGAATACAGAACATTGATATTCTTCATTTTCCCAATTTCTAAAATTAATCTCGACCATTGATCTGGTAACCTTTCCATTCTTCAAAACCTTCTAAAGTTTTAAATTTATCTAGGGTGAATCTAGGTCATTGATCTCGAGGTTAAACATGATCTCGACCGTCAATTCTTCAAACTCTGTCTAGCACTACACTAGCCATTAAAAATAAAAATTTTAACCTTACAGGTCGAATTCATATTTGCAACTCTTTCGATCGATTCCATTAAACACTCAGACAATTTTGGGTTATTTAAAACTCAAATCTACTTACGAATTTGGGGAATTTCTCTCTATTTTTTTTGTTTTTCCCCCAAATTTTCTCAGAGCGAAGTTTGCAATAGTGAATTTCCAAAATTCACACTCGTCCTAGCCCATAATAGTCTAGTGTTTGAACTAGAATCTCTGAAACCACTCTGTAATGTACCCATCCACCAGTGGGATGGACACACTACTTCAAATCGCACTTCAATAACTGATTTCAAATTGTGATATCAATTAATTAATAAAGAACCATGAAAGAAATTAAACAATCACACATGAAATAATCAATATTCATGCTAGACTTAAAAAGAATGCTTAATCATTCCATGTACAACAATAACCAACAAATATGCACATTATAAAATACATATATCAGAGATAAAGATTAGTACACAATGGAAATAAATATACAAGCAATTTAATACATGATAAAGAGAACTTATCTTTAATAAAATTGATCAAAACCTAGGTGCAGACCAAGGATGTTCCACCCAACCTTAGACATTGTTGTTCCAAGTCTCAATATTAGGCCACCTCCAATCCAGGGCTATGAATCCACAAGGATGGGTTCCAGAGAGACACTTAGATTCCTAAACCAATCAACACTCAAACTCTCATGGGTTTCTCAATACACCAAAATCCAAAGTAAAACAACTCTCTTCTCTCCAGCATGCACCACCCAAAGACAATGAACCCCCTTCACTGCCATGAAATACCTCAGATTATCCACTTCTTTTCAGGGCTCCATTGCATATGGTCTAGAAAACATTTGATGACAGATCTCAATCAGACCTACTCTCATTTGGTGTAGCATTTCACATGAGTATATGGGTCTCATTTCCACTTATAATTAAAATAAGTAAAAGGGCAAAGACAACAAACTGCTCCCAAAAGATTTCTAACAAATTATAAGTCTAATAAAACTAAAATAAGCTAATCTAATACTAACTAATTCTAATATATCCCGAGAGAAAAACTAACAAAAAAATGTGCCATATTTTGTTACCAAGGGAAAAAGTCCAATTCTATCATATTTGTTCTCTTTTTATAAGACAAGAGAGACTCTTGAGTTCTCCTGGCTCTTCGTTTGATTTTCCTTGCAATTTATTTTTTACATTTCAAAAAATATATACGAGGGAGTTACTAATGGAATATGCAAATAATCATGAGTGATGATTTTCGCACCCAGGTAGTTTGCAAATGATATTCGTTTTAAAACAATCATTAACTCTGTCCATTAATGTTATAGTTTTTTTCTGTGAAATTTCTATGAATTTATAGCTTTGGTCAGTTCAATAATATCATTTTGTCTTGTTCTCCTCTATATTATCTTTCTATTGAGCTATTTTTAGCTTAGTTTTGTTGCTTGCAACTCTAGATATGACGATTTTAAGTCATCATACCTGTTTTTTCATGAGAATTCGGGTTCCACTTGTGTTTTTCACTTCTAGACCTTTTTTTCTCTCAATATTCTAACACTTGTCATCCCATCCTATTCCTCACTCCTCTAGCTTTCCATCGACCCATATCCCATACTAAATTTTTCACTTCTAGCTCCGGATATGGCTACTTGAAGTTAGTATGGCCAATTTCCCCCCAAATTTGTGGGACCTACCCATCTTTTTTGTTTTTTGTCATCTTCTGACACATGTTCGGCATGGAGACCTCTTCCAATGTGCTCCTATGTTTGATACCTTTTCAATTAGGTATCATGGGCCTCATTCTGACACTTGTAGCTCTAGATATGGTTGTTTTAAAATTGGTTCTCAGTAGTCGTTGATCATGCCTATGGGGAAAATATGGACCTTTAATTTGAAGTTTGGGGGGTTTTCTCTATGTGTGTGGAGGGGAAAAAACACAATCGTTTATCTGGTAGGTAAACATATCTATTTTTTAAATAATGGAGGGCATCATTGTCAGAGGACATAATTATAATGTCCAAACGCTTGGGTAGAGGAAATATGACAACAAGAAGGTCGTCGTCGACGACGTAGATTTGGTAAGGATGTGAGTTGAGTATTAGGGATGCCGACAATGAAGGGGAATAAAAATAAGAATGAGAACCATTGATATATTATAGAAAATAGAATATAAACCATATATTACCTTAGGTTCCATTCGATTGAAAAGGGGAAGATGATGTAAGGGTGGTGTTGCATGCCAACATGGTAGCCAACCTTTCCTTGAGGGTACAAGTGTCACCATATGAGTGGCTGATGAATGACAATGATCCTAGAAAAGGGGTTAGAAGCAATTTATGTATTCACTTATGACACATATCATTAGATTAGGATGAGGGTAGATCCTATGCATTCATAGGAGAAAGGACATATCATCGATGATGAGGGAGTGCCAGGGTTAATGAAATTTGTTGATATAATGAGTGCATAACCTCAGTTGTTCATTGTAGGAGGGTTATTGGAGTGCTAGAGAGTGGAGAGAGATGGATTTTCGAAGATGAAGAGGAAATTTGACAATACTTAATGGGATCAACATGGTTCTTGGTCATGATGTGTATGACCACATCAATCCATGTGAGAAGTTGAGGATGGGTCTACGTGTTACATGGGTGACATGGAGTATTGGGTCATAGTTAGTATTGAGTTTAGCATGATAAGTGTCATGCCATATGGTAGGTCATGGGAAGGGCTAGGTGTACAAGGTGCCAACTTGGTTTCCATGTGTCGCTGGTGTCAACTGAGAAAGAAGGAAGGGGTTAACCGATAGTCATCTTTGTGGAATTGATAAGATCAGGGTCGTTGATATTAGACTCCCAAGATCCGTTCGATTAACTAGGAGATATTGTCATCCTAGAATAGGGATAGAGTGCTCAATATCCAGGAGAGATGGAGTTTTGACGACGAAAAGGTATAGGGTGGCATGATTGGCGAAAGGGAATACCAAAATGGAAGTGGATCATGGGGAAATATGACGATGAGGAGGGTGGTGGGTAGCACATCAGTGATGTCAGTGTCACATTGGATGGTAGAAGAGAGATGGAGCCATGTGGATTCCATGTCGGTGTGAGGTGGAAGAGGTGATTGGAGGCTTAGGAAACTTCGAGGGGGAATAACTTCTAATATGTAACTCGTATTTAAGTGTGGCTATAGTCATTGGGGATATATATCCAGGAAGAATCCAACTATGAGGTTTGTTTAGGGAAAATAATAGAATAAAAGGAGAAATCCCAATAAGTATTGGGTATAGGTTTTCGGAGAGAGGGAAGGCCAAAAGAAGAATATGATGAATATAAATGATACAGATGGATATCGGTGGCCACCCACCTTTTCCAACTGGCTCAAAACAGTTTTCTGACATTTTTGGCAATTTACTATTTTTAGCAGTTTTTACTTTCGAGGCCATTTTGAGGGCCTAAATGAAGGTTTTTTGGTATCGAGCTCCTCAATGATATCCAAAAGCATTATTGAGCCCCCAAAATGAATCTCCTCAATGATACCTTTCCAACGGGCTATCACACGCCTAAAACAGAGATCGTATGAAAAAGTTACGACCCCGGGAAGTTGATGTACTAGCTTACCCAAACGGGGCCCACATGACTTTTGGCATTTCATCTCTTAGGGTTAGGTTTTTGGATGTCTAGGGTTTTTGGAATTATTGATTATTGTAAAAAGGCCTTCAGAGCCTCATTGTAACCTTCTTCTAGCGAATGCATTATGCCGCCACATCTCTTCTCAGAGATAAGCCGCCACAATTCCAACAAGCTTGTTTCCGCTGCATTTTACAGTTTCAGCATATTTCGTTATTGAATAGAAAAATAGTTTTACTGTATCTCTGTTATTTTGTGTTAAGAGCCTATTAATAATATGTATTCATTTCGTTCTTCTCATAAAATCTGGATCAGTGGTATCAGAGCGGTCTGCTCCTTGTCGTCTTAATGCATGTCCCCAACAAGGTCGGAGTACAAAGAGTTGGGTCTCGAGCTTGTTTCTCTTGAGGACAGAAGCTCTCGCATGCCCAAGCGACCTCCTATGGTAGGAGAAAATAAAGATGACGAGACAGGAGATCCTTTCAAACTGTTGATTGAGGAAGCCCTCACGCAATAGAGGAACGAGATGATGGATAGTTTCGCGCAAATCCTTCAACGACTACCAATAGGTGATGCATCTTCTTCGAACGGAGGCGCCGCCCCCTTCAAGGTACAAATAAACTTTGATATTCCTATATTTGAAGGTCAGATAGACGCAAATGCTGTAGACAAGTGGTTGAATCTACTATAAGGGTATTTTTTTGTTCATAAATTTTCGAATAGAGAAAATATTACTTTTGCGCTCCTCAAAGTCGTTCCCCATGTCAAAGATTGGTGGGAAACTTTCTGTGAGCAAAAGGAAACAGAGGAAACCACATTATTTTCAGTCACGACCACCTGGGAATCCTTTAGGGATGCTATTAAGGAACAATACTACCCTGTCGGAAGTTATGACGACCTGTATACCAAATGGACCACACTGCGGCAAGAAAGAGACCAAGCAGTGCCATATTTCACAAATATCTTCCATACCTTGCGCACCAAGTTGGGTATCAAATATTTAGAGCGACATTTGGTGCTCAAGTACCATGGTTCTCTACATAGATACATCCAAACTGAAATGGAATTTCTAAGCATATCATCCTTGGGCCCGGCCTACCGATATGCCATCAAAATCGAGCAGAAGCTCAAACAAAAGACGCGGCAATTTGGGCTTGGGAACCCCTCACAAAAAAATCCAAGAAAGGGTGGCCCCAACCCACCGAACAAAGGACAGAGAAAATATGGATAGTATCAAGACAACCAGTACAAGCTGAAAGCAAAGAAGGACACTGGAAAGACAAAGAAAGATACCGGGAAGTGGTGTGACTTCCATAAGAGCCCTTGGCGTAACATTGTTGACTGTCGCTCAAAGCAGTCTCTGGTGGCTGAAGTGAAAGCCTCTGAATCAGATGCAGATTCTGACTTCGAGACAGAACTAGAAAGGGGAAGACAGATCATTGATGTGGAACCTAGTGCCAACATTGCTACCACCAATATCCATCTTGGTGAACCAGACGAACCAGAAGAAGAAGAGCGCCTCTTCCATTCACAGATGTGGGTAAAAGGCACCCCGCTGCACTTCATCGTTGACAGCGGTAGCTAGAAGAGCCTCATCTCGGCAGAGGTCATCAAGTAACTATCCCTACCAACAACGTCGCACCCACAACCCTACACCATTGGATGGCTCTGCCAAGGAAGCGATCTCTGCATCGGCCAACAGTGTCGACTATCGTACGACATCAAGCCCTTCAAAGATGAGGTATTGTGTGATGTTTCTCCTCTTGAAGTTTGTGATGTTCTTTTAGGAAAACCTTATTTATGGAAACGTCATGTTGTATATGAGTCTAGGCCTTGTAGTGTTATTATTACTTTGAACAGGAAATTGTCCCACCTAGTGTTATTTCCTTGATCTCTACTAAGCAATGCAGGAAGGTCATCTCTCAGATGGGGAAGTTTGTCTTCTTCATGATTTGCTCTTAGAATAAGTGAAAGATCACAACCACATCCAGGGTCTCTGCAGCCGACCTCTCCACACAGCAGAAGCAAGTAGATAAGGTCGTGGAAGAATACTCAGATATCTTCTCCTCACCTACAGGGGTACCTCTACACTACCAGGTCCAGTACCCCATCGATCTGACCCCTGGTGCACCGCTGCCCAATGGGCTAGTCTATCATCTCTCTTTGTTAGAGAATGAGGAGATCAAAAGACAGATCCAAGAACTACTCCACAAGGTGCACATACGCCTTAGCTCATCACCTTGCGGGAGCCCAATCATGCTGGTACAGAAGAAAGATGGAACTTGGTGACTCTGTATTGATTACCGAGCTCTGAATAAAATCACTGTCAGAAACAGGTACCTGATTCCCTGAATCGATGACCTCCTTGATCAACTCACGGGGGCCAAATACTTCAGTAAGATTGATCTGAAGTATGGCTACCACCAGGTCCTGATAGAACAGATAGATGTGTGGAAGACCGCCTTCAAGTGAAAGGAAGGACTTTTTGAATGGTTGGTCATGCCATTTGGTTTAACAAATGCTCCAACCACTTTCATGAGGATGATGGATGATATCCTATGACCATTCACCAATACTTTTGTAGTGGTGTATCTGGATGACATTCTAATTTACAACAATACTTGGGACGAACACTTGCAGCATATTCAGCAGGTTCTGCACACCCTACGGTAGAACAAGCTATATGCCAACCTGGAAAAATGATCCTTCGGCATGGATAGGGTACATTACCTGGGATACATCATTGATCAACATGGCATACATGTGGATCTAGCCAAGATCCAAGTCATCCGTGACTGGTCAGCCCAAACAACACTCACTGAGCTTCAGAGCTTCTTGGGACTTGCTAATTTCTACTGCAGTTTCATGTTGGGTTTCTCCCATATTGCATGGGCCCTCAACCAAATAAACAGGGGTGATGGTAAGGATAAATTTTCATGGGGCCGGTCCCAACAACAAGCGTTCGATGATTTGAAGCAACGCTTGTGCTCAGCCCCAGTAATTTCACTACCAGACCTACAACATCCCTTTGAGATCGAGATAGATGCTTCAGACTATGCTGTGGGCACCATTCTCATTCAGCACATCCACCCCGTGGCCTATCATAGTGAGACACTGTCAGATACTTTCCTTAAGTACCCTACTTACGATAAAGAAATGTACTCCATTGTGCAAGCATGTTGCCAGTGGAGACATTACATTCTTGGGAAGGAGATAGTCATCCACACTAATCATAAGCCACTACAATTCATGCAGACACAGGGAAAACTGCAAAATGACCGCCATAAAAAATGGTCCACATACTTGTAGCAATTCCACCTCAACATCAAGTATAAAATAGGAAGCACCAATCACATCGCTGATTGCCTCAGCAGACCGCCAGTCGCGACACTCATGACGGTGCTAGACTCTTGTGGCCATGAGACATCTGGATGGCCCCAACTCTATGAGATAGACCCTGACTTCGCCACCACCTACCAAATGTTGGGTGCAAATGCAGTTGTCGATAATTTCCATCTTCAGGATGGGTTGTTGTGTTGTCTGGGCCATATCTATGTTCCATCAAGCGAGCGAGCGAAGCTGATCTAGGAAGCCCACTACAGTCCGGTGGCAGGACACTTCGGCATCAAAAAGACAGTGGCGATGCTACAGAAACATTTCTACTGGCCGAAACTTCGACAGGAGGTCAGCAAGTATATCAGTTCTTGCACTACCTGTGCTATTGCCAAACCAACCACTAAGAAATAGGGCTTGTACACCCCTCTTCCTACTCCTAACAGGCCATGGGAATCTGTCTCGATGGACTACATGTTGGGCCTCCCATCCACCAAGCGGGGAAATGACTGTGTTTTTGTGGTTGTTGACCGCTTTTCTAAGATAGCAATTCTAGTTGCCTGCAATAAGAGCATCACAGCAGAGGCCACTGCCAAGCTCTTCTTTGAACGAGTCTAGGTACATTTTGGAATCCCACAAACCATTGTCTCAGATCTAGATAGTCGATTTCTCAGCACATTCTAGTTGAGCCTCTGGTCACCGCTAGACACCAAGCTCACCAAATCCACGGCCTTCCACCCCCAGACAGATGGCCAAACCGAGGCTGTAAATCGAATGATTGTGCATATCCTTTGCATGTATAATTCAAAGAACCCTCGCACATGGGATGAGAGCCTTCCTTATGTCAAGCATAGCTACAACTGAGCCTTGCATAGCTCAACCGACCATAGCCCCTTTCAAGTGGGGTTGGGATTCCAACCATTGGGTCCCATAGATGTTGCACTTCCCCTTGCGGTCACCTCGACTGACTCATCTCCTGCTCCAACTGAAGCTGACAAAGCCACCTGGTTCATTGAGTGGATCCAGCACATCCACCAACAAGTTTAGGATATCCTACATAAGTCCAATGACAAGTACAAACAACGCCATAATCAACACCGGGTGCCGCATAAGTTTCAGGTGGGCGACAAAGTTTGGTTGCACTTGCAGAAAGAATGCCTTAAAGGACCCCATCGAAAGCTTCACCCAATTCATTATGGACCATAAAATATCACCAAGGCCATGGGGGATAATGATTTTGAGCTCAACATTCCTCCTTTCCTCAGCCTGCACCCAGTGTTCAACGTGGATCTCCTTCGCCCTTATTTCCCACCATTATTGGACACCTCAAAAGTAGCAGAACAACTGACACCAATAGAGATCAACCTTGACTGCATACAACAGGCATCCAATGATCAGATTGTGGATAGACAGATCAAGGGCACTTGACAACAAAGGATCCATCTTTATCGAGTCGTCAAAGAAGGGCAGCTCCTGCACCAAGGCAAGTGGCTCACCCGGGGCCAAATTCAACAGAAATTTCCTCATCTAATGGGGGACCTCAATGAAATGGAGACCATTTTTTCCTAAGGAGGGAGGATTTATCCATATGGATATCGGTGGCCACCCACCTTTTCCAACTGGCTCAAAATAGTTTTCTGACATTTTTGGCAATTTACTATTTTTAACAGTTTTTACTTTCGGGGCCATTTTGAGGGCCTAAATGAAGGTTTTTTTGTATCGAGATCCTCAATGATAATTGAAATCATATTGATCCCCCAAAATGAATCTCCTCGATGATACCTTTCCAACGGGATATCACACGCCTAAAACAGAGATCGTATGCAAAAGTTACGACCCCGGGAAGTTGATGTACTAGCTTACCCAAACGGGGCCCACATGACTTTTGGCGTTTCATCTCCTAGGGTTAGGTTTTTGGATGTCTAGGGTTTTTGGCATTCTTTATTATTTTAAAAATGCCTTCAGAGCCTCATTGTAACCTTCTTCTAGTGAATGCGCGCTGCCGTCACATCTCTTCTTAGAGATAAGCCGCCACCATTCCAGCAAGATTGTTTCTGCTGCATTTTACAGTTTCAGCTTATTTCGTTATTGAATAGAAAACCAGTTTTACTGTATCTCTGTTATTTTGTGTTAAGAACCTGTTAATAATCTGTATTCATTTCGTTCTGCTCATAAAATCCAGATCAATCAATCCAAAGAGGCTTGGGGAAGAAAAGACTCACAGGAAATGTGGGTGTGATAGCCTTGGGGCTTCGAACATTAGGGAAGCAATAATTGAAGGAAATTATCTTCTCGATAAGGATAACCCATGGCAAGAATCAAGGTCAAGGATGTGGAAAAGGATCAATATATTTCCCCCATAGGCTTCTCAAGGCTAGAGAGGTCATGCGAAAAAAGTGTCCCTACAAACCTGTTCCTGCAAAACAACAAAATGAGATCAACCATGCAATCAAAAGAAGACTAGCCAATACAATAAACAATATATTCCCTGGCTTTGAACCAACTTATAAGAGAGTGTTAGGTTTATTCAGTAATGATGTGGTGACTATAGATGAGTGTCCTAGGACTATATATGTTAATTCAAAATAGAAGAGTAGGATCCCTATGCGAGAGAATTAGTATGAAGTCACAAAACATAAAATGTTAGTAATAGGATGCATAATTTGAATTAACAAATCAACTAATAATCATCCACAACCTCATCCAAGACATGCAATAAAACAACAAGCGCTGCAACCACACATGATCATCAAGCATTTTAGAATCAACAAAAGGTTTGAAAGCAAATGTTAATGAAACATCATAGGTCAATAAGCATCAAGAAAGAATTTTAAATCATCAAATAGAAAAGAATAATCAACACCCATAAAAAACATCATCCATCAAGATAAACCCGCCAACTCCCTCAAAGTAGACAAAGAGATAGCATTAGGCTCAAGAAGTAGAGAATTAGGAAATAGGATTGAAATTTTAGTAGGGGGGAGCTTTCCTTTATCTTGTAAAATCAAAAGTGAAGGGGGGTTGTTGCGGCCACAACAAATGGAAACACACTGGAATAACCAGTTATCTTTGTCAATAGAATTCTAGGGCCTATAGTTCATATTTGAATTTTAAAGATAAGTTCAACAAATGCCAAACAACTTTCCAATAGTCATGGATACCACAATAAAAAAAATTTATGAAATATATAACCCAATATTTCTAATACTTGTAATATAACACACCCTTTTCAAAGAGCTAAATAGTGAGGTAAATTCTTTTATTGGCTGTGCACTTTAGATTGGTTTTGGTTTGACCATGATTTTTCACTTTTATTAACAAGCAAACATCTACATAAGTGTGTTCCTCATCTCTCCTTTTTCGTCATTTAGTTGATGCCAACGAGAATCCATAGCCACGAAGAAGTTGCCTCGTACCATTCATGCATAGCCCCACTACTAGAATGCATCCATATCCCTGACGGGTTTACTTTTACTTCCCACAATACTAATAGTGCTTTCAACTTCCTTTTTATCTCATAAAATACTCACCCTTTTAAATTTTAGATATAGATATGCATATGCACATAGAGTATGAAGAAAGAAGGGTGATATGAGAGTTACTTTGATATGATGAGTAGATTTTATGCATTTTGGATTCACCCATAGGTCTCCCAAAAAATCCATCATACTATTGGCTATTTTATTAATGTGAAGTGAGTGGAGTTCAAAGGAAAAGATAGATATACACTTTCCTATACTTAAGGGTTATCATGTTAAGCTCAATAGGCACATGTGTTCTACCACAAATATAAGTCCATACATACAGTTGAGAACTTCATGAATTTTCATTAAGATAGAGAATCCCATGCATCTAATGACTTGCAAAAAATTACTTCAATATGTGACCAAAGTGGAGTAGCCCCTCACCAAAATTTTAAAGAGTAATCCTCAAGGCAGACTAAGATTCAAATCAACTCGAGTAAAAATCAACATTCAAATCAAAATATGGAATCACTTTGTACAATCAGAAAGAATGACTTAAATCAGAAATCAAATTCCTGAAAAACAAAATCAAACTAAAAGTAATCTAAAGCTAAACTGGCAGTCATCAAAAAGGAAAGAAAATTGGCTGAAAAACAAGAAGAAAACTCAACATCAAATAAAAAATATGGTGCAACAATAATGAGAGTGTTTTTAGTGAAATCTCAAATGTAAGACAAAGGAAATAAGTAGTCAAGAAAAGGTAACCATTCAACATTAAACCCAACAGAAAAACAGTTCCTAGAGTAGATGTTATAGCAAGATTTGCCTCACCATATGCAAACTTTCTTAGAGGTCATTTTCTATTTCCCTATGCAGACTAGAAGTCCCTTTTTGCATTTCCCATAGCTAAAAATTGTATTTTTCCACATATACGCGCCCTAACAGCTATACAACATGTGTATATGCAGGTTTCACCATTACAACCCGTGTACATTGAGTTTTGTGCTCAAAATTAAAAAATGGTGTCGGGTTTCCATGTAAGTCATGGGATCCATGATCCTTGACCTTCCATATACTGGAAACATTCTGACTAGGCCCTTCAGTTCCATTTGAAGGCTATAAATGGGCCATATCCAAGTTGTGGAAAAGAGGAGAAGAATTTAGCATTGAGAGAAAAGTTACTATGGAGAAATTATTCACTTCATATTGAGTCTGCATCCCTTTGTCCTTTTAAGTGTGAGAACATTGTTTAACCCCCAAGCTCTTCCCTATTTGATGGAGAACCTCATTATATGTCTTATATGAGCTTTCATTTGGTGGAGGATTGAAGTGGTGGAGGCCTAGCTAGAAGGGACTTAGTTTCTTGGTTCTGAACATGTCGACAAAGAAGTTTGTCATTCATACACTTATGTTGATTACATTTTAATAGAAATACTCTTTTCTCATCCAATTAATGTCTTGAAAACATTTGAATTGTTATTCCATGGGAATATTTGTTATGAATATTGATGGATTATGCTATTGAATGTGCTAACTTTATACATTATCACCATATTCTTGTGTATATTGTTTGTTCAGGGAAAGTTGTAGGTGTATTTATTTGAGTCAAGTGATCAACGATGGACTTCATCGAACGTATGGACGAGGCAGGCTCTTTATCTTGTCTTGCTATCATATTTTTTTATATATCATACCCGATATGAGAGTTGAATTCTACAGTCATTTCTGTCTGTTGTGGTTTACCCCATGCCATAGAGTGATTTTCCTCGTAACAGAATTGACGGCCATACTGGGGAGGGAATCTTCTTTTTTGGGTTTGGAGTGTTTTTCTCCTTTGATTTCTCTTGTTTAAATTAATTTTCTTGTCGTGTGATTGATTGAAAACCTCTATTCATTTTGAATCTAAGTTTCTTGGCCTTATCCTTAACCTGGTAGTGTTTCAATATATATATATATACAGTTTGTTTCTTGACAGTTGTATACATACGCGAGTTGGCGTTCTGCAGGAAGCGTATATACGCAATTTTCTTCTTAACAATCACGTACATCATTCTTGTTTGATTGATTGTTGAGTTTGATGTTTGTTGGGTAATTTTTTATGGTTTTTGAGTCTTCTTAGGTCTCTGTCATGACTGTTAATTTCCTGCACAGTGATAGGAAACCTTTCTTTGGTTGAATTTTTGGGCAGTGTTTCTTTCTCATCATCCTTTTCATTGATTTTCGTTGCATCTTGCGCTGGGTGTTTGCTTCTTGATATTATACTTGGTTTGTCTTTGTTTACATACAATAGAATCTTCATATGAACCCGTTGTTCAGTCAATGCATTTTCATTCTTTTATATTGAAAATAAAAAAAATATGCATTTTTCATTGTTGGCATTTGATCTTTTGGGTTCTTATCATTGATCTTAGTACATGTATTGAAAGATTGCATCTTATTTGAAATTGCAGAATTAAATTGGAAATTGCATTTTGAAAATATTATCATTTATTGGGAATTGAAGTTATGGCTTTGCATTTTATTCATATTCATTTATTTTACTTGTTGAGTCATAACATCATCAGTTTCATGACCACACCTTTTTGAGTAAACAAGGCCACTAAAAGTAATGCTGATAAATTTAAAATTGATTAGAAAAGATTTTATTTTTTAGGGTGCACAAACTAGCTTAGGACTTAGAGTCTTGGAATAGGATTTTGTGAGTAAAATTATCCAAGACTATTAAATTCAACATATGTGTCTGACTAAAGGAGTGGTGAAATCCATTGTATAATTGGTGACATCAGGAGGCTCTGCTTACACCAGAGTTAAGCACGAGGTCGGGTGAAGTTGGTTGAGGGGATATCCTCCCAATACCTTCTTAGTGTCAGAGATATTTCTGGGGATTTATTTGTATATGGGGGTCTTGCTAGTAACTTTACCTCTATGAGAGGTGGTGCTTTCAAGATTTCGGGCTTTGCCACCCTTCCCATATGGTAGACCTGACTTACGACTATTCATCTACACATGTGTTATATCATGGTGGCTTAGTTTCTTGACATAGGTACCACACATGTTACTTGAAGGGGTTATTCCTTAGGTACCCTAGGTCAGATAAGGGTAGGAAAACACACAACCTTTATGGAGGATTACCTCTCTGTGGGGATCTTACCAACTGGTTGTTAATCCCATGAGGTCCCTTATAACTGATTCTGATACCTCTGATCTTTTGCAGGGATTCTTAGGCCCCTCTTGGGTGAGGCATACCTACTTTAGGGAGGGAGGCCCCTTTCAACCACTTTATCTTGTTTGTGTGCATATTGGCATTTTGTTTATTTTTGGTGTGCTCTCTGACTATTAGTTGGCCTTGGTATTTTGTATTGTGTTGTGATTTTTCATTTCTATGGTTAGTGGAGTCCCCATGACTCCCTCAGTTAGTGCCACCCAACCCATCATCTTTTCTCATTCCATGGGGACAAATCATTTTGTATTTCTAAGTGGTACGCTGAATCATGATACTCAACCAATACCTTGGGCCTCTAATCATTTTTATTATGGTATGCCACACATGTATTCACATTTTCAATCCTCTATCTCGTCTCCTTATGTGAATCCTAGTTTTGGGTCTTGAGGCATGATGCCTCCTTATTCTCCCTTTTCATTTGGTGGGAGTCATATCCCTCAACCAACTCTTACGGTAGGAGGTTGGAATATTCCTTCTTATGGATCCAATCCTAGCTTCACTTTTCCAGGAGAAAGTGCTCAAATGAGAGGTCATTCTACTTATTGCACTTCGTCCATCTATCCTTCCTCCACTATGCCAGTTCCTACGAATGATTTTCCCATGGAAAACCTATGTCTGTCCTTTGGTGTTTCATCTAGGGGGAGTCATTTTTATAGTATGGGAAACCCCCTTCAAGAATTTCCTTCGTATACAGGAAACATATATCCTCACATGAGTAACCCTTGTCATGTCGCTTTCTCTTCACAAGAGGCTTCTGTTGATTAATTGGGTTGGTTGTCATTGATGTCGACCCTTGAAGAAAGTCCGGTAGCGAATTTCAGTAGCATAAAGGTTTCGATAATGGACCCAAGTTTGTTTTATGGATAATGGTACGAGTTTTGATATATTCGCAGGTAAGACTATTCTATATGGATAGTAGATGTCATGCCATTTCCGGTGGTATGTGGTACATCATATAACTCCTCACGTTTAGAGAGTTATGGCCATGTCAAATTGGAGAACCCTCATGAGTCATCTAGAAGCCCAAAAAAGTCAAAGTATTTGAAAAATAAATTATTTAAATAATAAAGTTAATGGAGAACTCCCTAAAATAAGGAAAGTGGGATGCTACATGAAATTATAAATAAGAGGCAAGGATCTCTCATTTAAACACACTTGAAGATATTTAATATCTTTTGTTGTGCAAGGATTATTACAATTACTCATTGATACATCTGAAGTTGCGAAAGTCTGAGGTAGTACGAAGGGTTGACGGTGAAAGTTTTGTAATTACAACGAATACTAAAAAACCCTATTGTTTTAGGCGTACACGGGATGACAATGTATTAGGGTGCATACATACACGAGCTGACAATTTATTAGGGTGCATACGTAAGCGGGCTAATAGTGTATTAGGGTGCATACATGAGGGAAAAGCCACGGAAACTTGAGAATATGAAGATGCAAAAGTTCTAGATTCTGAGATCAAGCCCGGGGGAAGGTCTACAGTTCTCAAATACATTATATCTATCCATTGGTTCGAAAGGTATGTCTTATTTCTATGAATAGTTGGATTTTGATCTATGCATGAGAAATGGTTATGGAGATTTGAGGATTCTCCCTATAGAGACTAGTGGTTGCATGAGATCTTTTGTATAAGTCAGATCTACAGAAATATAGTGTTGGTATATTTATCATTGATACTTCTTGTTGAGGCACATCTTGTATTTCTTGCCATATGGCTAAGGGTTTTTGTGGTACATGGTTGAGAGATTGTATTGGTTGATGTATTGAGAGGCTAAATATCAGAAAGGGTTTGAAGTCTATATCATGTGAGGGTTATTATACTTGTTCATTATTACACACACTTATGGCACATGACTAGATATATATATATAGTTTTTGAGTAAATTTTATGTATGAGGATGCATGTACAAGGTACATATACAGTCTGGATACAGTGATATGTTACAGATCTATATGAAATATGCTACACAAGGTCATAATTTTTCAGAAGAAAGAAAACCCTAGTTTTCAGAAGGCATAAGCAAGTTGCATAATAGTTTGGTCACATACATATGCGGGATGCATAACAGATATGGCACATACATACACGTGTTGCAAAACTACATGTCACGTATATGTTGTATTTGGTTAATACATGTTCAATTCAGGTACTGATTGATTGAAGGGAATTCGTACATATTGGTTGCAGGTCAATGGTACAGGTTGGCACAATTGTACAATGGTATATCTCATAGTGATAGTTTGATAGTGGTCCAATCATTCTACTTCTACGTCAAGGTGGTTGGACGGGGAAAGGACAGGTGGTTGTATCCATCTTCTGGTTGTAGCCGGAGAACATAGGGGGTTGTAGTCTCTTTCTGGTTGTAGCCAAAGAATTGGGTAGTTGGAGCTTCCCTCAGGTTGTAGCTTGAGAAGCTAGGGGGCTGGAGCATCCTTCCATTTGCAGCTGGAAAACAAAGGAAGTTGGAGCTGGAAAACAAAAGAATTTGGTGCTTCCAATGAATGTAATTATTAAAGACATATAAGAAAAAACATTATGTGGTTTTCTCCTACTTTAGGTTTCCACATAAAAACACTGGTGTACTGTGTATGTGTATGATTTCTCATTTGTTCATTGTTTATTTACTCTACAATTATTGGATGATAATGCTGCATTGATATAATACTTTCATATTATGGTTAGAAAAGTATTGAATTTATCTATTACTGATTCACCCCCCCTCTGAGTAATCCAACAATTGGTATAAGATCAGGTTCCTTCAGAAATCAATTTAACCACTGAAAGGTAGATCATGGAGAGAAACAACATGTATAAAAATGGAATACCACATTTTGATGGAAAAAAGTATGCATTTTTTAGCAGAAGGATGAAAACATATATACAAGCACAAGTATTTGAAATTTTGCAATCAGTTGTAGATGGATATAAAGAACTAACAGTTCCTCTGACAAATGAAAGAGAAATAAAACTCGAGAAAAATAATTCCAAAGCCACAAATGCACTTTTGAATGGTATTTTTGAATCAGTTTACACCAAAGTTATATGTAAATCCGCTAAAGAGATTTGGGACAAGATTCAAAATATTTATGAAGGAGATTCAAAAGTCAAAGAAACAAAGCTTCAAACTTATAGAGGTCAGTTTGAACAACTAGAAGGAAGATGAGAATATTGCAGCTTGCTTCTTACGAGTTGATGAAACAATAAATGCAATCATAGGATTGGGAGAAGAAATTAAATAATATGTAATTGTTCAAAAAGTACTAAGATATATCCCTATGATATTTGATCCTAAGATATTAGCACTAGAAGAAAGAGCAGATCTAGACTCAATAATCATGGATGAACTACATGGAATCTTCACAGCATATGAAATGAGAATTGAACAGGAAAATCCAGATCTAAAAGAAGCATCTTTCAAGCATCCAAAAGGTCAAAGAAAAAGGGAAAGCAAAAGGAAAAACAACATAGCAGTAGCAGTGACATCTCAGAAGATGATGAAGAAATGGCCAACTTTGTTAGAATATTGAACAAGGGAACCAACGACAGATATAAAGGTAATTTTCGTTTGATTTGTTTTAATTGTGATGGTATTGGTAATTTTTCTAACAAATGTCCTCATAAGAAAAATAAGAGGAATGATGAAGATTACTCAAATAGAAAACAAACATGTAAAGGAAAAAGAACCACAAATAAATTTTTCAAGAAGTGCTTATGCACCAAAGAAGACATCTCATCATCAGATGAAGATGAATTCAATGACAATGAGATTGAAAGAGTTCTATTCATGGCAGTAGAAAACTCTGACAAATAAGACACTGAAGAAGAATCTGAAGAGGCATAAGTTGACTACCGAGAAGAATTGTTGTGTTCAATAGAAGTTATAAGAAGAGAAAAGAAGAAAAACAAGAAGGTACAAGAGGAACTAGACAAGAAACAAGACACTCAAGAACTAGAACAAATAATCACAAATTTGAAGGTTCGAATAGAAGAAGATAAAAGAATTGAAGAAAAACTCAAAGAACAACTAGAAGAAAGAGACTAGATCATTGGAAATTTGGAAGAAACGATTGTCACATTAAGAAAGGATATTTAAAAGACAAATATGCAGAATAACTCAAAAGTTTTGGATGACATTATCAACAGTCAAAAACCTCATCATGACAAGTCCAGACTTGGATACAATCAAAAATAAAATGGATCAAGCTCCAAAATACAGAGCAAGAAACATATCCAAACTTCTATGCGGAAACAATCAAAGGGGATAGGAATATCTACAAGGAAGATTACACAAACACTCCTCCACCGAGAAGATTCATATTTCAGAATCAACAACCGACGGATAGGTCTCAGGAAGAAGAAGGATTCAAAAGATCAAATCCTTTCAAAATATCTTCAACTCCCAGGTATTAAACTATATTTTTTGGTTTATGTTATGCATGTAATAATTTTGGACATAAAGATATGAATTGTAGATCTAACAATAGGAATATAAACAACTTTGAAAGTCATACACAAAAGGGTTATCCAAGAAGGCCTAGTCAAACACACAAAACAAGTTACAACAGGTTTGAATATTTGAGCACTGAAGTGGAATGTTGCAAGTGTAACAACTTTGGACACATGGCCAAAGATTGAATAATGACATTTCCTTCTATAAAACCACAACATAACAACCACAGTTACGAATAGGAACCTCAGAAGAGAACATGGATAAGAAAGCAAAATTAGTATAGAAATGAAGAATGCACACTCACTCTACAAGATAAGTAGAAGAAATGTGGTTGGTATGTTGACAGTGGTTGTTCAAAACACAAGGCAGGTGACAAAGAAAGGTTTCTTACATTAATAAAGGAAAGAGATGGATCAGTCTCCTTCGGAAATGATGATTCAGCTAAAATCATTAGAAAAGGCATAGTCAGAATTGGAAAAAAGAATACCAAGGTAGAAAATGTTCTACTAGTAGAAGATATGAAACATAATCTTCTAAGTGTGAGTCAAATGTGTGACGAAGGTCATAAGTTTACTTTCTATTCACAAAAGTGAGAGATAAGAAAAGAAGGCTCAGGAAAATTGATTGCAACAACTGCAAGAAATTAAAGCAACATATATGTACTAAGTGAAATTGGAAATGAAAAGTGTTGTCTAGGAAAAGAATATGAATGTTGGCTATGGCACAGAATAATGGGTCACATACACTTTGATAACCTTGCCAAATTCAGCAAAAAGGAAGCAGTTAGAGAAATGCCCAGATTACGAAACCAACCAACAATTTATGAAAACATTGTCAACAAGGAAAGAAAACAAAGACCATGTTTAAATCAAAAGAATATTCAATGACAAAACCACTGGAAATTGTGCATACTGATCTAGTTGGACCAACTACAACAAAGGTTTTAAAAGGTGAGAAATAATTTATGTTATTATTTGATGATTATACAAGAATGACTTCAGTTTTCTTCCTTAGGAATAAGTCATAAGCTTTTGAAAACTTCAAGGTCTACAAGGAAATGGTTGAAAATGAAATGGATTCAAAAATCAAATGTCTGAGATATGATAATGGAGGAGAGGTCACTTCAAAGGAATTTATGGACTACTGCAGTAGGCATGTAATAAAAAGACAATTCTTCATTGCTAGGACACCTCAACATAATGGAGTTGTTGAAAGAAAGAACAGGACAGTATAGGAAATGGCTCGAACAATGTTAATGGATTCCAAATTGACAGATATCTTTTGGAGACATGCAGTGCATACAATGGTTCACATTCAAAAAAGAGTAACTATCAGAAACATCATTGAAAAACTCCCTATGAGCTATGGAAAGAAAGACCAGCAAATGTGAAGCACTTCAGAGTATTTGGAAGCAAATGCTACATCAAAAGAGAAGATGGAAGAATGGGAAAGTCTGACTTTCGTGTGGACAAAGCAGTACTTTTTGGTTACTAAAGTACAAGGAAATCATACAAGTGTTACAATATGAGGTTGAAAAAAGTTGTGGAAAGCATCAATACAACAATTGATGAAATAGGTGGACGAGAATTAAAGGAAGAAGAAAATAAATCAATGGAACAACTTTACGAAGAAGAAGTAGAAGGGGAAGATGAAGAGGATCGGATAGAAGTAGAAGAGAAAGTTCAACAACTTCCTCCAAAGGAACCTATAAAACGAGTATAGAATATTCATCCTTCAGATCAAATTATCGGAAAAAAGATGCAGGAGTTGAGACTAGAAGAAGAATCTGTTCACCAGAACAAACGGACCTAGCACTCTCATCTACGATTGAACCAAATATTTTTGAAGAGGCTAGCAAGGATGAATTTTGGAATAAGGCCATGGATGAAGAATTGGATCAAATAGAGAAGAATGACACTTGGGAATTGGTTCCAAGAACAAAGAATAAGAATGTGATTGGCAGAAAGTGGGTATTTATAAATAAATTGAATGAAGTTGGACAAGTTACAAGGAACAAAGCTATATTGGTATGTAAAGGATACACACAGGTTGAAGGAATCGAATTTGAAGAGACATTTTCTCCAATTTCCAGAATGGAAGCAATCCGATTTCTCGTAGATTATGCATGCTCCAAGAATATTAAAGTGTATGAGATGGACATGAAATAAACTTTTTTGAATGGGGAACTTGAAGAAGAAGTCTACATTCAAAAACCAGAAGGATTTCAGTTGTCAGAGAACACAGATTATGTGTGTAAATTGAAGAAGGTATTATATGGTCTAAAACAGGCTCTTAGAGCATGGTATTCTAGACTGGATAAATATCTACAGTAGGCAGGGCTTAGAAAAGGAAGTGAAGACAACAACCTCTACATCAAGGTAACTCAAGATAGTATTTTATTAATTGAAGTTTATGTTGATTATATTATTTTTGGAAGTACAGATGACAGGTTAAGAAAGAAATTTGCAAAGGATATGCAGAATGAATTTGAAATTTGATTACTTGGAGAACTATCCTTCTTTATAGGTCTTCAGATACGTCAATGTAACTAAGGAAATTTTATTTATCAAACAAAGTAGATCATAGAAATGCTAAATAGGTTCGGAATGGAAGATTTCAAAGTAGTTACCACTCCTATGCAAACCAGTTGCAAGTTGAGCAAAGATGATGATTCAAAGTCTACATACCAGAGGAAATAAAGGTCAATGATTGGTAGCTTAATATATGTGACAACATCTAGACCAAATGTAATGTAGGTAGTTGGACATGTGGGATGATTTCAAGAAGCACCAAAGGAATCACATGTATTCGCAGTGAAGATGATATTTATATATCTCAAAGTAACAAAAGAGTTTGGATTATGGTATCCAAAAGGAAAGAATCTATCACTTATTGCCTACACAGATGCAGATTGGTAAGGTTGTATTAATGACCAATGAAGCACATTCTAATAAATTATCACTTTCTACGGGAATAGGTTGCATAGAATAACATAAGAGTTGAATATGTGGGCACAAAAGAAAAATTTGCAGACATATTTACAAAACCACTTCCAAGGGAAGACTTTGAGTATCTTTGCCAGAGACTTAGAGTAATTTCTACTCCAAAATGAATGATTTTGAATGCTTATCTTATATGTCTTAGATCTACATGAGGAAGCAACATAAAGAAGACAGTTTAGGCCGGGAGATCCGTTTCAGGAAGAGTTCAGTCAGGGGGAGTATCCCCAAGGACAATCCAGTTAGGGGGAGCAACCCCGGATGGGAAGATACATTTTCCATTGATGACAAAGGGGGAGATATTTTATCAGATGCAGAGCACAGGGGGATGGTTCCAGGGGGAGTGAAGATCATAGGGGGAACATGAGTGATATGACTTCAGTATTGCATCAGAATGTTGCCATCAATGCCAAAGTGGGAGTTTTTTTATTAATTGGGTTGGTTTTCATTGATGTCAATCCTTGAATAAAGTCTGGTAGCAAATTCCAGTAGTAAAATGGTTTGGATAACAGACCCAAGTTCGTTTGATGGATAATGGTATAAGTTTTGATATATTTACAGGTAAGACTATTCTAGATGGATAGTAAATGTCATGTCATTTCTGGTGGTATGTGGAACATCACATAACTTCTCAAGGTTAGAGAGTTTTGGCCATGTGAAGTTGGAGAACCCTCATGAGTCATATAGAATCCCCAAAAAGTCAAAGTATTTGCAAAAGAAATTATTTAAATAATAAAGTTAATGGATAACTCCCTAAAATAAGGAAAGTGGGATGCTACATGAAAGTGTAAATAAGAGGCAAGGCTCTCTCATTTAAACACACTGGAAGATATTGAATATCTTTTATTGTGTAAGGATTATTGAAAGTACTCATTGATACATATGATTTTTTGAAAGTTTGAGGTAGTACGAAAGGTTGACGACGAAATTTTTGGAATTACAATGAATACTAAAAAAACCCTATTTTTTGAGGTGTACGCGGGCTGACAATATACTAGGGTGCGTACATACACGGGTTGATAGTGTATTAGGGTGCATACGTACATAGGCTGACATTGTATTAGGGTGCGTACATGAGGGAAAAACCATGGAAACTTGAGAAAATTAAGATGCAGAGGTTCTAGATTATGAGATCAAGCCCCCAGGAAGGTCTACAGTGCTTAGATACATTAGATCTATCTATTGGTTCAAAAGGTGTGTCTTATTTCTATGAATAGTTGGATTTTTATGTATGCATGAGAAATGGTTATGGAGATTTGAGGATTCTCCCTAAAGAGACTAGTGTCTTCATGGAATATTTTGTATAAGTCATATCTAAAAAAATATAGTGCTAGTATTTTATCATTGATACTTCCTATTGAGGCACATATTTTATTTCTTGGCATATGGCTAAGGGTTTTTGTGGTACATGGTTGAGAGATTGTATTGGTTGATGTATTGATAGGTTGAATATCAGAAAGGGTTTGAGGTCTAGATCATGTGAGGGTTATTATACTTGTTCATGATTACACACACTTATGCCACATGACTATAGAGAGATATATAGTTTTTGGGTAAAGGTTATGTATGAGGATGCATGGACAGAGTACATATACATTCTGGATACAATGAGAGGTTACATTTCTATGTGAAAGAATTTACACAGGGTTAGAAGTTTTTAGAAGAAAAAAAACCTTAGCTTTTAGAAGGCATATGCAAGTTGCATAACAGTTTGGTTGTGTACATACGAGAGTTTCATAATAGCTAGGGCGCGTACATACACGTGTTGCAGAACTATAGGTCACGTATATGTTGTATTTGGTAAATACATGTTTAGTTAAGGTATAGATTGATTGCAGGGAAGTTGTACATAGATTAGTTAAGGTAAATACAACTTCATAGAATCCTAGATGTGTAAGATGTAATCTCAAGTTCCTTTGTAGGCTTTTCAAAGGATATCACCTTACTCGTTTGTGCCATGCTACTATTGTGGTACAAGAAGCATGGTTTTTGCATGGGGGCCCTTCAGGTTTTGAGTCATATTTGGTTTCCCAACCTTCTTTGGTTGATACAATGGTTGTGCAGATGAAATATTCATCCTACACCACTCCCATTTTGGGAAGTGATGCATCTCTGGACCATGTTGTCTCACATCCTATTCAACCAGTGGTTGCATTGATGCAATCTTCTGCCAACACCACTCCTATTTTTGGGGGTGATGTGTCTCTCGACCTTGTTGTCTAGCATCTTATTCAACCAATGGTTAAAGAAGTGGTCGTTCCAATGAAATATTTTGTTAATCCCAATCTTCTCTTTGAGAGTGACAAGTCTAAAGAAGTGACATTGTGGATGCAATCTTCGGTCAATCGAACTCTTCTTTTGGAGGGTGATGCGTCTTTTGACCATGTTCTTAGAATTTCTAGTATTGTACCTTCTGCACAAGGGAGAGTTCCACTCTCTTCGAGTAATCTCCCTCCAAGTCCTAAGGTGGTTTCCTTTGATTGGAGTGATATTTTAGACCCTCAAATTTCTTCTTCTACACCCTTCCAGATAAGGGTAATTCTTCGATATATTGTAGATAAGTTAACCTCTGCAAGTATTTTATCCTCCTCGACTTGGAAAGATTTGGGTTTTCCCAAGCTTGTGTCAGTTATCTGTGAGTTATTGAATTTTGATGTAATTCTTGGATGGGAGCCTTGGCCTCCCCCATCATATGTTTCTTAGAACAACATCCTCGAGTCTTGTTTAAGCTCTTTTCCGACTCTCTCAAAAAATGAAAATATTGTCGAGTGAACTTGTCTCTTTCACACTCGTTAATTGGATCTGAAAGGATGTCTATTTGGTGTAATTTTAAGCCTTTTTTCGGACCAAATAGACTAAATTTATGAAAAACAATATTCTTTGGTGTTAAGTTGTAATTGCATCTCATTCTTTTGCTTACAATATTTATCCTATTATCAATTCTCACTTTCGCATTATAAGCCTATCACCTCAACAATTTGCACCATCAAATAAACAGAGCCTTTTTTATATCCTTTACAGCTTGACACCTTATACCCCAACAGGAAACATTCCCCTGAGTGTCCATATCCTGCATGCACCTCCTTGCACATAGCTATGTTCCACTGTTGGAACTAGTTGCTTAATAGCGACACTTGTTTCGTCCTCTGTATCATATCATTCATTTAACTATGAAAAAACAAAAAACAACGGGCGGGAAAAGAATATTATCTTATGTTGGCAATAGTCGTGTTTCCTTTGAAAAAAGCACAAACTTTTGATTCCACTTGTCATCAAAATTTTGGGTTTAGCATGACCTTGGGAAGTTGAGCTCATTACTAAGATTTTACTCCCCTAACTTGTTAATCTTCTAGTCCCTATGGAGAGTTTGATTGGTACCTCCTGCATCACAAAGTTTCATGAGTGAGTATATGCTTCCAGAGTCATCCATATGTCTCCTTCTCTTATTTAAAGGATGTTTATCATCCTGTGTCAGTCATTTATCAGACCTCTTGACTTTTCATGTTGGCCATACCCTCAGTGCGTCTCAGAGTTACATCAAGTTGTATTTCTATCGCGCACCCTGGTCCTACTTTCATTATTGGTAGGTAACCTTGAACCTATCAATCGACATCTCATCATTGGTCATTGACTGGGAGTTTTCCTTTGTGTTCAACTACAAGAAATATATTCATACATTGGGATTCATGCAGTGTCTTAGATTCCATTAGCCTTATTGGTGGTTTCCTCATCTTTGTCGACAATTTTCCTTATTGGATGGTATTCAAAGGGTCTTTTTCGTGCACTTCTTGCATATGGTGCATGCGAAAGATGAACATGGTCATTGATTTTTGAACATGTTCTTTGTCTGAGTTCCTCCAAATAATCAAGATCATGCTTTATACCTCATGTTGAATGATGAGAGATTCCTTAATTCTCTCCTTTCAATGAGTCTCCTTCCATCGAATTCATCCCATCTATTCTATAAATGAGACCTAGAGTCTTATGAGTACCTAGAGGCTTGCATTCATTTGTAGTAGGTTCTCTCACCATCGACAGTTGGGAATACATCAATGTCTTCTGATCGATGGATTCTTCAAGTGTTTGACCTCAACACCTTTATTCACACTTGTAAGAATGTACTCAGTTTCTTGATAGCTACTTTCATTATTGGTAGATTGTCTCATTTTTGTTAACGGTATACCTTAATGATTGGTAATAAAACGAAGTCTCATTGTGTTTGACCTCAACTCCTTTATTCACATAATGTACACTTGCACCTTTGGCGGATCATGTAGAAGAATTGAAGACATCAATTTATAGTCGTATCTTTCCTAAGTTGTTTCTATTATTCATTGGACCAATACATATATAAATTTGGTGATAATGAGAGACCATATTGTACTCCATTGTATTTAGATATCTTCAAAATGATTTTGAGACTGGTTTTCACTGGGCCTTGTTCATGACCATGACAACCTATGGCATGTATCTACTCTTGTATTGACTATTCATGACCATGGATAGTTTTTTGGTATATTTCCACATGGATTTGCAGTGTAATTCAAATTGGCATCCATGTGCACAAATTCAGTATGGATTGTAATATTATTATGAGAAACTAGTTCATCCAACTGGGTCTCCATTACTTCACTTTTGGTAATTATAATATATTTCAGCCATCGTAGATACTCCTTTGACCTCACACATTAGGGGGCATCAATTATAGAAATATTTGACTCACCATATGAAAACTTGCTCAGAGGGCCTTTTTCCATTTTCCTATGCAGACTTGAAGTCCCTTGTTGCAGTTCCCAGAGCTAAAAATTGTATTTTTCCACATATACGCGCCCTAACAATTATACAACATGCTTATACACAAATTGCACCATTACAGCCCACGTACATCGGGTTTTGTAATCAAAATTAAAAAATGGTGTCGGGTTTCCATGTCACGTCATGGGATCCATGATCCTTGACCTTCCATATACTAGAAACATTCCAACTCGACCCTTTAGTTCCATTTGAAGGATATAAATGGGCCATATCCAAGCTATGGAAAAGAGGAGAAGAATTCAACTTTGAGAGAAAATTCACTCTGTAGAAATTATTCACTTCATATCGTGTCTGCATCCCTTTGTCCTTTTAAGTCTGAACACATTATTCAGCCCCCAATATCTTCCCTATTTGATGGAGAAACTCATTGTCTCTCTTATATGATATTGCCTTTGGTGGAGGATTGAAATGGTGGAGGCCCAACTGGAAGGGAATTAGTTTCTCGATTTCAAACGTTCCAACACAGAATTTTGTCATTCATACATTTTTGTTGATTATATTTTAATATAAATACTCTTTTCTTGTCCAATTAATGTCTTGCAAATATTTGAATTGTTATTCCATGGGCGTATTTGTTATGAATATTGATGGATTATGTTATTGAATGTGATAAATTTATATATTATCACCATATGCTTGCATATCTTGGTTGTTGAGGACAAGTTCCAGTTGTATTTCTTTGAGTCAAGTTCTCAACGGTGGATTTCATCAAATGTCTAGACGAGGTAGGCTCTTTATCTTGTCTTCTTATCATATTTGTTTATATAGCATACATGAGATTAGAGTTGATTTCTGTAGTCATTTTTGTCCGTTGTGGTTTACCCCATTCCATAGAGTCATTTTCCTCATAATAGTTGAGGTATTAAATGAAGGACAAACAAGATTACAAGAATTGATGATCGATGTAAATGATTTGCAATACAATTCTTTAGTCCAACTATCACATACAAGTTATTTCATTCATTCCAACAAAACAAGTTTCTAGGAATCCAAGAACATTGGTTAATGTATATTCTCAATCAAAATAGATTTTCAAAAATCAATTTCATGAAATATTCCATAAACCCATATGCTCTCAAGATTTCTTGGCATAAGAATTTCCTTTACAATTTTGAAAACGCTGAATTTTCCAATAACAAAAATTACATTTATCACTAAAGCGCCATTTTCTATCTTTCATAAAAGATAATCATTAATACCAAAGATTTATTCTGATAATGCAAAGATATATTACATCTATGGAGGTTATCAAAATAGTCATTAAAACACCTCCAAAAAATGACAAGATCAAAAAAAAATATGAGAATAAATGAATGAGGATATATTTCCGATCAACTGTTGAGTTGGTTACAATCTTGGTTTATCAATAAAAAATGTCACAAAGGAATCTTAGGCATCCAAGTTATATTAACACTTCCCTAAGTTTCTTTCATTTCAATAGAAAAATCCTGAGCTTTTGCGTTCACAAGCCATTTCCCAACCTACATAACAACAAAGAATGGTGTGATCATCTCTTAGATGGATCAAGAAGATTTCTTCCTCTAAATGAATGACTCTTTGGAATGAAAAAAAAACTAAAATAAAGTGAAGATAAAAATTAAAGTAATCGTGGGAAAAGCATGTTGAACTAATATAAACATAAACTATGTTGGTTGTCATAAAACTCTATGTAAAGGCTAGTGAAATCATCAAGTATTCATTTGTTGTGCATTCAACGAAATATCATGACCTTCTTCCTGAGAGATGATCACTATGTGTTTTCCCTCAATATTATCTTCAACAAAAGACTTTAGTGTCATGATTGTTGTGATATTTGGATCTATGGACACAATGTCTTGTTCCTAAAATCAGAGTCAATCAAATTAAACAAATAGGACCATTAGAATCCAATTGCATCTATCCTCAAAAAATACCAATCCATCAACAAACTTTAGTGATAAAAATATGATTCAAATATTGTCAACATTTCATATCAAGGTATGTGTTTCCCCTGATTATCGATGACAATGATGTGAAACATAATCATCTTCATCCTTGTGAGATGCAAGAGGAAAACATCATGAAATTATAGCAATTAAGACGCCCTGTAAAGGTGTGAATAATCTCATATCATGACCTATATGGATTGAGTTCCCCCACTCAAATGAAGATACAATTATAAATCAAAATTGAATGAAGTTGTTAGGATCATATTTGTAATTGATAATAATATTGGCATGATTGGAAAGTGAATGAAATTAATAGCTTCAATCTCTCAAGACGGTTCCAAGTAGAGAAATCATAAACCACTTCCTTGAGCTTACACATGTCAAAGAATAAAAGAAAAGTCAAATGAAAAAGAAGAGTGTATATCTTGTCTCTCCACTAGATATGTTTTTCATTCAAGGAATGAGACTTATAATCCTAAAAACAAAATAAGCAAGCTCATGAGTAAGAGGGACCAAAATAGAAGATGTAACGACATGTCCCAAACATGTTTATTCCTCCATTGTAGGAATAGACTAATTTTGAGTTCAAGGAATTCTTAAGAGTGTGGGGCTCAATAGATTGATGGGTTACATCCTATAATGAATTCACACCTTGAATATTATTACCATGCATAAAATAAAAACAAATGTTGAAAACTCAAAATTGGAAGCTTATAAGTTGTCTTGATATATTCCATTAAGATACTTACAACTCCCAAACATTTGAATGGTTTCAACATGATATAAGTGTGTAATTCTTTCCCATGATAAAATTCAGATTACTCAAGAGTGTGACCATAATGAGTGACTCAAAATCAGCAAACCCAAAGGACGAAAAGGTATTGTTGAAGAAAAAATCAGTTTTGAAAATCCATCGAATCGATCTTGCTAAGATGAGGCTTTCATAAATAATTGAGTTTGGGAATAGAAAGATTGGTTCCCAAGTAATTTTTGAAAAAGACATCAGCAAAGAGATTTAAATAGCCATGCTATCCAGGATGCCAAAAATATGTTTCCAGGAAGTGAGTAAGAATATCTCTTGTTGTTGTGTATGAGATGGAACTTGGCTGACGAAAGTTGTAAGACAAGAGATGAAAATCCTCCTTGAAAACTAATTGAAGATAACATAAGATATATGCAGCCAATGCTTCGAAATTAAAATTAAAAGTGTTAATGAAAATAACTCAAACAAAATAAAAAATTAACTAAGCTTACTATGCAAGAAAAAGTCTATGCGGAAAATTCAAGTTGGCTGAAAGCAATTGAGGAAAGAGTCAATTGGGAAAGGCACCATTTGGAAAACTTAAAACCCAAGGAAAAATAATATTCTAAAGAGATTATAAGGAGTTGGAGTGAATTGGATTTCAGATGGGCTGATTTTAGTCATGCAAACTTTCAATTCACTGTGTGTGGGACAACAAGCCTAAAAATTATAAGACTCTTAGTCAAACAAATTTTCATATTAGAACCATGTGGATATGAGATGGAGCAGATATGAGTTTCTATTTTCATCACAAGAGAGAGTAAATATTATCCTTTTTGAAATATCTCAATTGCGAGATAACCTAAAATGATTCAAAAATATTTGACATGGTGGTCAAGCATAAAAATCTACGATCTGAAAATTACCCAAAACACAGAAACAAATTGAGAATAAGATGAAGCAAGTTTTCCCCATATCAAAATTACATTTAAAAATTCAGTCAAGGGAAAACTAATGTGAAATACTTTTATTTCTTTCTACCCCTACTAAGAAACTCATTTAATGTTCATCCAATAGTGATGGAAAGAAGGTTCAAATAGAAAATTACTTAAACAAACTAACAACCAATGCAATGTAAAGACACTAGTCTATTCTACCCTACTCCTATACTATTCTGAAAATGGCTTAAAAATGAGCCATGTAAATTCATAATTCCAATGTATCCATCCATATAATCCCAAGCATGCAAACATATGTTCAAGAAAAAATATTAGAAACAAAACTTGGAATAAAGAGAAAGTAAAAGTGGGAAAAATTAAAGCATGATAAAATCTATTCACCATATTAAACACGTGACAATGATAATTCATGGGGATTCTATCCAATTAATATATCTCCAACCATGCTTCAATTATATCATAAAATCTACTATGACTATCATAGAATTGATGGAGGGAGTTCAATGGAAAGTAAAATCTACCATGACTATCATAGAATCATGCATAGAATACATGTGAGGTGTTCTTGGTGAGAGAATCTTCATGCTAATAAACTTATTTATCCTTGAAAATAAAACAAAAGAACAAGGTCCTAACATAACCATTTGTTAGGGACCTAACCCCTCGCATAGGTATAATAATATATTTCCATGTAATAAAGGTCAATATTAATAAGGCCTAGCAATAATGAAGAATAAGTCAAATGTAAGAAGACCTAATAGAAGCTTTCACTTCTAGAAGGATATTCCTCTATATTGTTCTTTTGGTAGAGATATTTAGTATAAATAGGAGTCGAGGGTATGAGAAGTTTTGTCTTGGATATTATTTTAATAGATCTCTTCTCTACTGAAGGTTTCCCCCTCGAAGAGCCAAGTGAACATTGCTCTCAGTAATCAAAGTGCTCTTTCTGGTGTTACTCTGGTATTATTTTGGTGTTGTTATGGTTATATCGTTGTTTATATTCCATTTCTAGCTAATTATTTATGTTCTGCATACTATTTTATATATGGAATATTTTTTATCTGGAATATTACAAGTGGTATCAGAGCACCTTCCTCGATAGAAATATCTGGAATATTACAAGTGGTATCAGAGCACCTTCCTCGATAGAAAATTGTGGGTTAAATGTTTTTAGGGTAGATATGTATTCCGACGTCTTTAAGCTACATAGATCTGTCGTTACTCACATAAACCAATAGTTGGGGATTCATACATGCATGAAATACAAGTGGTACTTAAGAGCACATGTGCTGGCCAGCCTTGTAACCTCTGTTGGTACCCCTTCGAGTGGTAGCACATCATAAATCACTTGTATACAGATTGACCTAAATCTCTTGAAGCCTTCCATAGATATAACGATCGGTCGCCTAAATTCTATAGTGCCACCGAGAAAAACACTCAGGAAGATACTCTATAGTACCTGGGTAGTTGGGTAGTATGGATAAGGGCACGGTCTAGCCTCCTTAGTTGGTGCCCTGATATATTGGGCCGAGTACTACTATTGGACCCCACACATATATCAGAGAGTTATAGCACAGAGAAAACCATTGTCTGTATAACCCTTGAATACCCTAACCCTTGGGATGGAAACAAAAATAGAACAGACAAGATCTATTGCCGTGCAACTGTGTCTCCTTCATTTGGGTTGTGAAATTATTACACATTTCTTCCTGTTAAGAATTTGGGCATTTAATCATTGCAGTATTAATCAGATCAGAGTATAACTTCGCAAGAGTTAAAAAAAAAAGTATGGATCATGTTGTAACCATTATTCGAAACCTATCTCATTGGATTTCTCTCTTCTCCCTTATTGCAGTCATACCTATCATTTTTCAACAATTTTGTTTTTCTTGTGGACTCGACTCCCTTCCAACACCCTTATTTGGGATTTACCCCATTGGATTCAACTCATCACCTTGATCGTTTTGATACACTTCACCCATAACCCATTTTCTATGTGGTCCCCATTTGATTCAACTCATCACCTTGATCGTTTTGATACACTTCACCCATAACCCATTTTCTATGTGGTCCCACCCGCCTCTTTTCATGTTCCCTCTTCATCATGACCCACACTCGTAGCCAAGACTTGGAAGCTTGCTTCAATGAGTTGCACTCTAATTTCAAAGAAACCCAACAAGAAGTGAGACATCTCAGTGCCAATATTGCCACCTTCAATAAAAACATGCATTCCTCCATTAATTCCAAAATAGAGGGCCTCAAACAAGACCTCAAACAAGACCTTGCAACCCAGCTTGAATCCTTCACTACGATAATCTGTGCCAAGATGCATATCCCTATATATCTTCTCTCATCTGACCCACCTTTGCAAATTGAAGGTGAAACTTCCTTTCATTCCTATAATTTTCATCCCCATCACTTTTAGCGTGACCTACACCTTCCGCATGTGAATGTGACCAAATTTGATGGCTCAAATCCCACTAGCTGGGTAACTCAAATGGAACATTATTTATCTTTGTATGGAATTACAGATGAGTTGGAAAAACATTGGTATGGTATTCTCCATCTAGATCAAGAGCATTGGCAATGGTGGCAATGGAGAAAAAATTCCCACCAAGGGTATGTGGCTTTGACACACTTTGTGGCAGAGATTTATGAATGCTTTGACACTGACACCAACCATTTAGTACGTTTGAAAAAGTTGAAACAATCTAGCATAGTGGAAGACTTTATATCCTCATACAGAAGACATGTCTGATTCTTTTTTTCGAGAATTTTTTATCAGTGGCCTCAAGGATGATATTTGTGACCATGTCCTTATGGCTTGACCTCAGAGTTGGGTGGATGTTGTTAGCACTAGAATTCACCTTCAGATTGGGTTGAAGGTAATCCCATTACCCATCAGTTTATATGTCATATTTGGTTTTAAAGAGGTCAAATGGACGCAGACTCAATGATAATAATGTTCTAACTCAAAAATCTGCACTAGCATGCACATGCATTTGAGATTTGGAATCAACTTCAATCAGTAAGTTGGCGTAAGGGTGAATAGATGGAAGACTTTTCTGAGGAGAGTGTAGAGGTCTGTTATGGACATTAGGTCTTCGAGCAGCCTAAGGAGGAAAAACTTAAACACAAGATCCTCTTGAATTCAAATCTCAAAGAAACTGAAAGAAATTATAACAACACTATAATCAAACATCATCATAATACAGTTACAATAATTCATGTGAAACAATCATTCATGAACTCTCTCAGTATTAGAGGAAAATAATATGGAGCAATAAAACTGACTTAGATTAACCAAGATGTCTAAAAAACAAATACATAACCAAAGAACCAGTGTTCTTCATAAAAATATTACAATAGCAGGGAGCCTAGCTCAACCATTCCACCTTCACAAAATATCAAAATGACTCCTATATACTCAAAACAATTTTCCATTTCTAGAAAATGTGTGCCTAAGTCATTACATTCAAGGCTTTATGTCTACATGTTCTCTGGAAGACTATGCATGCAGTTTTCTGTCAGACGTGAGCTTCTGTCGGACGCAATCGTTCTTCAGCAAGGACTAGCAAAAGATTCAGCTTGCTAACAGTCCTTATGGATTTCCATTAAAGTGGTGAGACAAGGTTTCACCAACCTTCCTCACCTTCACTAACTGAACCCTCGAGATTGGGATGAGGCCTAGTGCCTAGTGGGAGGCCACATGTTGCTCTCAGATTGGACACTATATGAGCACGTGATTATGGGGCCATCAAAAGAGGTTTGAAATAACACCTCTTTTGGGCCCACAATCCACTGCTTTCTGCCACATATCACTTTCTCCAAACCACAGTTTCAATTGTGGGACCACTCAATAATTTTATCGATCGAGCAAGTTGCATCCCCACAATGAAGCATGGTCATTGATCTGGATGCGTTCTGTGATCTGGGTGCACCTGCTAGATTTAGCACTACTGCCAAGATTAATCACCCACCAACTTTAGAATCCACCAAAATGTGCCCTGGGGGGATGATACTTTTGATGTTGAACAAGAATACCTCCCAGAGTGACAGATCTGATGACGCGTGGTAGTCTGGATTTAGATGGCTGAGATATACTTCGGGACTTCAAGCATTCTGGACTTCTGTGCTTTTCATGGCACTATACTTTATGCAATTCTGAAACTTTGAATACCCAGGGGCTGCTAATCTGATCCTCACAGGGGATCTCCACTGTTGAAAAACTGAGCCCGTCTGTTTGTATTTTAATCCCAAAATGAGTTTCTCTACATGCTTCGCTCATACGCTTCTTGTGCAGACCACAAAATTGGATGACCTGTTTCCCTTGAAAACTATATGTGATAAAAGACACTACTAAAAGAGATACGTGAGATCGGAAGAG